>JAODAL010033359.1:0-45668 GCA_025379985.1 Phyllomedusa bahiana
AATTTTGGGAAGAAAAAAAATTTCATCTTCATTTGTTATTAAAAAACTAGACCAAAATTAACATCTGTTCAACTTCTGCATTGGCTTATTTAATGTAAAATTAGTTCAATTCTCTCCCTTTTTTTAAGACCTGTTCTATCTATTTTTTTTTCTTTGGAGAGCTTATATATATTAGCTTTTATTTTAAATGATCAACTTTTTCTATACATTGCAATGTATTTTATTCAACTTTAATTTTTCACTTTATTCATTCATTCTTTTGAAAGACAACTCTTTTTGCTATTCACTAACATGTTTAATGCTTTTTCGTCGATTTCCAGCCTGTCTCGAATCGTAATACATGTTAGGCGCATTCCTTCTAAGCCTAAGTTCCGCAATGCGCCTTACACACTGGCGAGGCGCAGAGAACTTTACACCGCATGTAATAGCCCACCTCAGGCGCCGACATAAATGAGGAGCAGTTTTCACTAAAAAATGGGCGTGAAAACGGGCGCTCCGACACGCCGATCTTCATACATGTCGCCCATTTTGTTTAAACTGCTCTTTGTTACGTCCTTATCGAATTTCTCAGATATTTTCCACACAGCTTTGCTTAGAACAAGACGTGCTGCCGCTACCACAAGAGACCATGGCCTCCAGGAGTTTGGATGATACAGAAAAAGAATGCATGAATGTTGTTATCAGCTAATGCCTAGTTATACTGCGTAGATGCAAATTAGGAAACCGTTATGAGTTTATTTTGAGTACACTTTGTACAGTACAGAGAGTGAGCTGAAAATGGTGTTCACAAGGCAATACACTGAAATTTATATAACCTTGTCATGTGATTTTAGCAGCCAATGAGAGCCCTACACCTTTTTGACACTTCTCTGTGCTCTGCACTGATTGGATGGCCACCAAAAGTGCAGGAAGGTGATTGGATGGCCGCCAAAATGGCAGAAAGCCGCTGAAAACTAAACTGAAAATGGCGTGTCAAACTAGAACTTTAATTGAAAAAACAGTAAAATGTTTGGTTCTGTTTGAGTTCTAAAAATGTGAGAAGTTCTACTAGAACTTACATTTTCAAGAATAGTTCGATGAACAGTTCGATGTTATCATATAAAGTGAATATAAAATATATAATATCCAAAAAATAGAAAAGTAACTCCTATAAAACTAATTTTACATTAAATAACCCACTGATGATGTTGAGATTTTTAACTTTTAACTACATTAAATTTGAAGTTTATTTTTGCTGTGGTCCTCAAAGCAGGATCAGTACCATAGTTTCTATTTACTGACATGCTATTTCCAGCCTATCTATAGCCTTTATACATGTTTGAAGCATTACTACTGCGTCTTAGTTCGGTAATGCGCCTAACATACAGACGAAGTGTAATGAACTTTAGCACCATTTATGAACACACAAAAAACACTTTAATACATTCAGGTGCATTATACACTAAAAAAAGATGAGAAAATGAACTTTGATGCAATTAGTTCCATACATGTCTCCCTTAGAGTTCATGCACATCACAAGTTGGAAAGTGGTTAAATAAAATTAAAGTTAATTTTAAAGAAAAAAAAAAAGTAAAACAAATAAAATACAAAGATACAGTATCACCGTGGTTGATGAGTAACAAAGCTAACTTATTATTTAAATGTATGCTGAAAGCTGTATATTATGTTAAAAAATGCAAAAAAACTTACAGTATGATTTTTTTCCTTCCACTGTTCACCTTTCCCAACAAGGTTAATCCTCATCTGTGCTCAGCAGTGTAAGACTCAGGAGGAGGTTTCCTGATCACACACCGATCCTGCCAATAATAAGAACTTTCTATCCCTTTGTTTTCTGTTTTAACATAAACATTACCAGGCACATAAGTGCACTTCAGCAGATAAGCTCTAATGCAGTTAGGTTTATCTGTACTGTCCTAACCCTTGCCAAGTGAAGTACAGTTGCACTTGGCAGCCACTCTGCTAGGAGGTTATGTGTGGCCAAAGTAAATGGAGTTATGAATATTCTCCTCCGGATGATTCCCGATACGGTCGCCAACGCGGTGGTGAATATCTGCAGAAAAAGCGCAACTGGGGTCCTTTGGAAGATAAAAGCACTGGAAAATAGCTGTAGGTCAGGTACTCACCTGATTCGGCTGTACGATTTAACGGTACAGCTCGAATTAGCGCCCAGTAGTTTGCCCGTGTAGAAGATGAAACAGCAGCTCCGGTCCGTTCCCACCAATGGCGCCATGAGGACGCCAAGGATCAGTGATGCGAGGAGAAGTTAGAATAAGCCTATTGGATGGATGGCTTGTGGAAAGCGCTGATAGAAGAAGCACTGCGGCTTGTTAGAAGTAAAGAATAAAAGAATTTATTCGTAGAGCATAACGCGTTTCGCAGGATTGATCCCGCTACATTAGATGCATACATCACTTACAGGAAAAGGCAACATTTAAATACATTAGTTTTCAAATGAGGCTAGATAGTAAACATTGTACATTCATTCATGAAAAAGGTTACATTAGTTTCAAAACGAGGCTAGATAGTAAACATTACACCTTTCATTCATAAAAAAGGTTACATAGAAACAGCAGAGTATTAAATGTATGATAACATAAATGTACTGATATCCAATAATATACAATGCCTGAATATAATATTTATGCGTATGAATATGAATATTAAAAGCGAAAAAGTAAAAAAAAATTATTTATTAATAAATAAATATGATGTTTAAAAACAACAAGTAAAAAATGAAGAAATAAAATATTAAAATGTAACAGTGGATTGGATAAATATATATATAATATATTATATACTATTATATATATATATATATATATATAATATATATATAATATATATATATATATATATATATATATATGTGTGAATAGCGTGGTGAAAGATGGAGAAATGTATAAAAAATGTATCTTAATACAAAAGGATCTTTATACAATAAACAGCAATTATTAAATTAAATTGAATTATTAAATGATAGTTTCCTGGACTACATTGAGGCCATGTGGTTTCAAGGTGTTTAATCGATACATCCAGTAGACCTCTCTTTGACTCAGTCGCTTTGCTCTGTCAGGGATCTGTAGATGGATGTGTTCTATTGGTTGTGTAGTAAAGTTAGGGTCTCTGGTATTATGAGCTTCGAGCAGGTTTCTGGGTAGGCTATGAACCAGTTTGCCATGTCGAACATTGAAACTGCTAGCAGGAGATTTATCTAAAGTAAACAGCAGTAATTACTAGCTTTTGTCTGAAAGTTCAGATAGCACACAGGCTACCACAACCTTTGTGATGACATCACTCCCTGCTATCACATAGAACAAACAGCAGGGGAAAAGGAGTTAACAGGTTGGTCACTGGGGGAAGCTAATAGAGCCAGGAAGGTGATAAAATCATTTGTAGCTCCTTAACAAAAAAGATAAACAATGCAATGTATTTGGAAAATGTCTTCATTTAGTGTTCCCTACATTTTGAAAGCTATTCTTTGTAGCGAGACAACTCCTTTAAGGATAACCAAGTCAATGTTTTAGAGTGGCCATCATAAAGCCCTGATCTCTATCCTATTGAAAATGTATGGGCTAAGCCTGAAAGGCAGGTGAGAGAAAGGTGACCTACAAACATGGCTCAGTTACACCAGTTCTGTCAGAAGGAATTGGCCAAAATTCCTACCAACTATTGTGAGAAGATTTTTGAAGCATATCCAAAATGTTTGACCCAAGTTATACAATTCAAAGGCAATGCTACTAAATACTAATGAAATGTATGTAAACTTTTTGCAGAAAGTAATAAAAATTACTTACATTTTTTTTATCTCTCTCTAATTACTCTGGCATTTGGCAAATATAAATAATTTTTAGTAATCCTAATTGACCCAAAATGGGTAAGGTTTATTCGGATTTCATGTCATATAGTGAGAAAAAACTGTATACCTTATCTATCTATACATATGCAGTAAATACGTATACTGTATATCTTGTGTATATATATATATATATATATATATATTATATATATATATATATATATATATATATATATATAATTGTAAGCTACCGCTTAACTCTGAGACACCATCTTTTTCTGTATTGGGGATTTATGCTTGGCTTTTAGATCGCCGTCCTTGGTAGAATGATATTGGCAGAAAATCTTCTGACACTGTGGCATTATCAAGCTGGCCTCAGCCAGCTTTTTTGAGACACACAGATTACAGAAAACAAAATACATAAAAAGAAATCCTCGACCGTCTGGCCACTAGCTCACGTACAAAGTCCCTCTACAGTCCCTGACAGAAGTTCTGTTTTGTTACCATGTTGTGGAAACCAAAGCTTATTAACCTGACTTAAAATTCATCCATTGGTTTTAGAAAATGACTCATATGAAAAAAAAGCCGAACCCTCCCAAATGAGTTTTTTTTTATAACGAAAATAAATTTGCTTCACTGCTGAAATAATTTATCATGTAAGGAACACAGAAAGGTCAGATTTTGGCAAGACAAAAGTTTTTGTCGCCTTGTTATATAATGCACCCAATCCTAGTTTTTCAATCTCACCTGTGCTCACTAATTGATCGGTTAATTAGGGGTGTGTAAAAAAAAGAAAATCAGCACCCCAGACCTTCACTTGAATTGCAAACTTGACCTCTGACAACATGCCAAAATATCCACCCTTGCGACCCAAAATCTTGATATCAAGAGGCTAAAGACCAGATCCACTGCAGAAGTCACTGGCACCTTTAATGTGTCTCAGCTTCAAGTACAAAGAATTAAAACAAGATTTGAAGAGACTGGAGATGTCTTGCAGGGTCTGCTTGTCAAAAACAACTGCTCAGGAGGAACGTTTGTTGGTTCAAAAAGCCAGCCCCTCTTCCACTTCAGCACAGCTCCAACAGGCCTGGTCACCTAAAGTACCTGTTTTCAACTAGAACAGTTTATAGGACCCCTTTTCTCAAAATGGCCTCCATTGTCAATAGGTGCCCAGAAGCCAGCACTTAACAAAAGGATTAAAAAACGTGTGGCTTTGCCAGGCTCACGCCTTTTTTAAACGGATGTGACGCTGGAAAGTGGAGAGGTTGGTTTCTCAGATGAATCTTCAGTTGAAATTATCCCACGCCGCGCAATACTGCAGGAGACCTATGACCCGTATGGATTCAAAATACCCAGAAACAGTTAAGTTTGGTGGTGGAAAGTCATGTTGGGGGTGTGCAAACATTTCAGTGGAAGGATATCAATAGCCTAATATTTTAAAGAAGTATTGCTAACTCTTACATTCCTATCATAAAAGGGGTCAATTTGCAGCAGGATGGTCTTCTCTCATACATCTATTCTCTACTCAAAGTTTCTTCAAGGCTAAGAAGTGAGGTGTCAGTCTGGCCAGACATTCATAGAATGACATCTTTTAAATTTTGGGTATTAAAGAATTGAAGACAAATCCAAAGATCTAACACTTTACAATTTTAAGACTTTATGTCTTTAGAAACACATTTTTAAAATTGGACCTTTATATGCATTTTAAACACACATGCCCCTAAATTCAAACACACCTTTACATGTTCATTTTGAGAAAAATGTCTATTAACCCATTTTTAAAATTCCTGTGTATTGCTGCATTTTAAAGAAAATGACACCAAAAATTATAAAAATTACATCTAACCCTGTTAAATTTAAGGAGAAATCCCTTAAACACATTTTGTTCCCAAAGCCTATTATAGCTGTATCTTACAGCACCATGACCTCAAAACCCTTTGACATGCAAAAAATTCTAAAAAATAAAGTGAGTAAATTGGAATACGGTTTTGTTCATAAAACCTTGGTTTCATGAAACCTTGGTGCTTTTACAGTTCCTCACCGTAAAAACCAGCAAAATGAACTTTTGGAACTGAGAATAAAAATTGCAGTAAAAATGATCATTAAAAAAAACATTTTTCAAGAGGACCATTTTCTTTTGGAAGAGGAATGTGAAGTAGACCGGGCAATATCGTGCTTCGGCAATTGGGGCCACAACTCATCAGAATCCATGCCTGATTCATCTTGAGAAAGTCAAAAAACATAACATTTATCTGTGGAAAGCCAGTTTGCGTTGGTCTGTAATGACTCCTCCAGCTGTGCTGAAGGTCCGCTCAGATATGACGCTGGCTGCTGGGCAGGACAACACCTCTATGGCGTAGCGAGCCAGCTCGGGCCATTCGTCCATTTTGGATACCCAGAAGTCGATTGGGTCCGGAACACATACAAAAACATCGGTGTTAAGACGCAGATGGTCGTGCACCATGATCTTAAGCCGGTTTCTGTGTGTTGTATGTGTGCCCTGCATTACATGCGTTGGTGAGGTGGTAAATAAAGATTGCCAGAGGTCACCCATTCGGCTTCTGCCACAATGCCTGCTGCTGCTGCTGTTTGGCACTCTACTGCTTTCACGTTGCTGACGTTTTTTCCCATGTGATATTTGAAGAACGTAAAAACAGATTTTCCCCAGATGATCAATCAGCACGGTCTCCATTTCCCTGCATTTTACTCTGTATTTGGGTGGGTGGAAGGAAAGTGTGAGTTTGCTTTGCACCGGGATCGAGGAGAGGGGCCCAAATCCAGTAACTGTCGTTCAGTTTTAAATGGCTTAATGCGAGGATCATGTTGGGGAAATGGAGCATCCAAGCATCTTGTGAGAGATGAGCCTTGATTTCCCAAGCCTCTGGGTCGAGGGACACTAGCAAACTGATTTCCTCATCTTCCTCCTCCGCCTCAAATTCGTGCCAACCTCTTTCCAAGGCACGGACGTCGGTAACGTCGGTGTCCAGGAAAACCTCCTCCTCCTCCGTTTCCTCCGGCACAGCTTCAACACAGCCCTGACTTGCCTCAGATGATGCAACCTGAGAGCTGAGGCGCCGCCTTGCACTAGCCCTGGACCCCGAACCACTGCCTAATGAAGACCGATAAAATTGTGAAACTGTCGGGCCTTCAGGATTAGACGGAGAAAAATGCTCTGTGTCCGCATCTGTGTCCGTCTTCTCCTCCGTCGCTGGTGGGACCTGATGTTTCAGACTGTCCAACGATCGTTCCAGAACTAAGATCACCACAATGCTCATGCTGACAAGGGCTTTGTCCGCACTGACCATTTTGGTGGCTTCTTCAAAACTGGTAAGGATGGTGCAGAGCTCTTTCACCTGCCTCCACTCTCGGTGGCTCAACACCCTGAGGTCCGCACCGCTGCTTGTCAGCCCATGTGTCACTTCGTACTGCATAATGGCATTGCGCTGCTGCCAGAATCGCTGGAGCATGTGGAGGGTGGAATTCCAGTGTGTTGCCACGTCAACAATGAGATGGCTGACGGGGAGGCTGAGCTGAGGCTGCAACGCAGCAAGGCGGGATGAAGCAGGGTGCGAACGGAGGAAGTGTGATCTCAGACCTCGAGCCTTCCTCAGCAGGCAATCCAGACCCGGTTAGCACTTTAGAAATTTCTGGACGACAAGGTTCATGACCTGTGCCAGGCAAGGGATGTGCTCCAGCCTACCAATCTTAAGGGCGGCCAGCAGATTTCGACCGTTATCGCACACCACCTTACCTGGCAAAAGGTTCTTGTCACCCAGCCAGCACTCGGTCTCGTTGTGAAAAGCCGTCCACAGCTCCTGACCTGTGTGTTGACGGTCTCCAAGACAGATTAATTTGAACACGAACTGGTTTCTATGGGCACGTGATGCCACCAGAGGACCTTGGGGGAAAGAACCCTGCACCATCCCTGCAGTTTTGAAGAGCGTGCGCCGAGCCTGAGAGCCACTGTTACCACCAGAGACATCCACCCAGCTCACCCAGTGAGCTGTCACAGAGATATAGCGGCCTTGGCCGTGCTTACTAGTCCATGTGTCAGTGGTCAGATGGACTTTGCCAGACACAGATGCAGACAACGTGCTTGAAATTTTAGATGACACGTGGCTGGCCATGGCAGGGACGGCTTTTCTGGCAAAGAAAGGCCTGCTCGGCATCTGGTATTGGGGGCAGGCAAGAGCCATGACGTGGCGGAACCCATCGTGTCCACCAGACGGAAAGGCAACATTTCCAAGGCCAAAAGCCTGGCAATGCCGACATTCAGGCTTTTGGCTTTGGGGTGGTTTTTAGATAAAGTGTTTTTCTGCTCCCCAACTAGTAGACAGAAGGCTGGCGCTAGATGGCCCCCTGTATGAGGTCATCAAACTGGTAGAAGGAGAAGGGGTAGGATGGGTCTCTGGTGGTGCTTGTGGTACTCGGGCGACGGTAGAGGCTGAAGCGGAGGCTGTTCCTTGATCATGACTCTGAGAGACATGGGCAGCTGAGGAACGCTTGGTGGTGGCAGAGGAGGAGGAGGCGGAGACAGAGGGTGTGACAGTGTTTGGGAGCCCGGCATCGGTGTGGACTTTTTTGGTCAAGTGTTCCCTCCATTTCAACTCATGCATTCGCTGAATGTGACTAGACATGTTGGTGGTGGTTAAACACCTAAGATTCTTCCCTATACTGATGCGTTTATGGCATAGGCGGCATATGACATCACTGGGTGAATCAGAGGCTTGCTCAAAAAAGGCCCAGGCTTGAGAGGTCCTGGACCTTTTTGACGGCGATAAGCAAGGAGCGGTGTTTCCTCTGATCGTGGCTGGCAGAATAACCTGAGCGGAATTGTGCGACCACCCTCTCCCTTTTTTTTCTGCTGAAAAGACCATGTTGGATCCGCAAAGTCGTCATCATCATCATCAACACAGGTGACTTCCTCGTCCTGACATTCTGCATCCAGGAGCTGCGGGCTACAAGCAACAGGCACTGAAAGACGTTGCTGACCGAACAGGATATTTGCCGATTGACCGGCTTCCTTTTCCTCCTCTGATGGCAATGCGATTGGGCGTCAAAGCAGACAAAATCATCTTCTTTGGCCTCTTAATCTTTTGAAATGCCTTCTGACCCCAACCGCATTTTGTCATCAAAGAGGTCTTCAGAAAATGAATTATCCACAGTGGTGGGTACACGAGTTGACATTTGGGCTGCCTTTGCTTCATGTTGGACGAATGCGGACGATGATGATGACGACATTTGTGGCCGTGACTGTGAGGTCGAGGAGGTAAGACTGCTGGATGCAGGTTGCATTAACCACTGAAGAACAGATTGGTGACACTGTTCGTTACTGAGATTAACAGGGCCCTGACCCACCGATGACAGGCCTGACGGTCCTGCAACCGACGATCCGCTGGCTTGTGTGTTGTCGCCAGCACTGGAAGGAGCACCTTCTCTCGTACCTCTACCTCCTTGTCCTACACCCTCTTTGCTCGATTACCACCTGCATTTCGCTCCATGTTCAGAAAGATAAACATTTAAGAAGGTATGGAAGAGTTTTTGACAGTCTCTTATTAAAAGACGACAAATCACGGCTATTCTTAAATCCCTCTAATTTCCTACAGCCAACTAAGATTAGAAACTGAATTATTTCTAGCAAATACCTGTGGTATGGTGGAAGAACCGTAAGACAAAATCAACAGTATTCTTCCTTCAGTCCAGGGGTTTAAAAAACTGCCCAGTAGGACTAGGAATTGGGTAGTTTTCAAAAAAATATCATACAAGTGTACCCTCTGCGCCAAACTGAGATTCACCGGGGCGCAATAAAAGTATTCAGAAGTTACACGGATGAGAAATTGCACTTTTTGCAGCAATGACAACAAGAACAGTTGCTTTGAAAATTTTTTCTATCAGAATTGTCGTACAACGTGGCTATTGAAAAAAAATATGGGCCGCACCCGTGCAATACAGATATGTAAAAGTTTTATGGATAACAAACGGTTTTTTTTGCACCAATGAAATACACCAACAGTAAAATACAAAATTTCTGTATCCAAATTTAAGTACAAGGTGGCTATTTGAAAAAAACTGGAGCGAACCAAAGTTCAATGCAGCTATTTAAAAGATGTACGGATAAGAAAAGGTGGGTTTTACACCAATGAAATACAACAGCAGTTACCACAAAATTTCTGTATTCAAATTTAAGTACAAGGTGGGGCTTTTAACAAAACTGGGCTGCGCCAAAGTGAAAAAAAACCTATTTAAAATGTTTACGGATAATAAAAGGTGGGTTTTTGCACCTATGAAATACAACCCGCAATTACTAGCAAATTTCTGTATCCTAAGATAAGTACAAGGTGGGTCTTTGAACAAAACTAGGCTGCGCCAAAGTGATAAACACCTATTTAAAAGTTATACGGATAATAAAAGTTATACGGATAATAAAAGGTGGGTTTTGCACCAATAAAATACAACAGCAGTTACTAGAAAATTTCTGTATCCTAATGTAAGTACAAGGTGGCTCTTTGAACAAAACCGGGCTGCACAAAATAAAAGGTACTATTTCACCTCTGGTCCGAGGTTTTGAGGCCCAAAAATTGGGAAAAAAAAAGCCTATTGAATGCAGGTTCAAAAAACAGAGTCTGGGCTGCACAAAATACACTCTCCCTTTTAAAAGCCTGCCTGCCTGTCTGTCTGTGTTTTTGCCTGCACCCCCCCCCCCCCACCTCCCACGGTGTACAGCTCTAGATGCTTTTTAAAAGTCTCTGTCTAACTGACTAAGAGCTGAAATTCTCTAATCTACCTATGTTCTAATGTTCACAGCTAAAAGCATAGTTGTCTGTATGAATAAAGAGAACTGTGTCGCTGAGCTCTATTGAGAGAGACTGAGCACACGTCCTGCTCTAGTGAGAGACACTGAAACACTGATGATGAACAGGAAATGCTGATCTATGCAAAACGAGGTCATGTGATTTTTCCAGCCAGTGACAACCATACACATCACAATCATGACGTCGCACACCCAGCTCACCCTGCTCTATGCTCTAAGCTGATTTGCTGGCCGCCAAAATTACAGGAAGCGCCGAAAATGGCGCAATAGTAATAGATTATGTGCAGATTCTCACCTAAAATATTGCGTGATCGGAAATTTCCGATCAACCTAAAAACCATGCCGATTTCAACTTTGTCGATTATAATCGCTCATCCCTCATGGGAGTGTCTTGGTTTGTGGCTGCATGAGTACTGCTGGCTATGGAGATCTACAGTTCATGGAGGGAATCATGAATGCCAACATGTTCTGTAACATACTGAAGCAGAGCATGATTCCCTCCCTTCAGAAACTGGGCAATAGGGTAGTATTCCAACATGATAATGACCCCAAAACACATCCAAGATAACTATTGCCTTCTTAAGAAAATGAGGGTCGGGGTGCTGGACTGGCCAAGAATGTATCCAAACTCAAACCCTATTAAGCATATGTAGGGCATCCTCAAACAGAAGGGTATGCTTAGTAGGGTTTGTACATGTTGGCATTCATGGTTTCCTCCATGTCCTTAGTCTGCTCATCTTCAGAAAACTGTTTGCAGGCTTTCTTGCGCATCATCTTTAAAAGAGGCTTTCTTTTGGGATGACAGCCATGCATAGCAATTTAATGCAGTGTGCGGCATATGCAGTGTATGGTCTGAGCCATGACAGGCTGACCCTTAACTCCTTTAATTTCTGCCAAGCCGGCGGACTAAATACATCATTTTAACAATCTCTGGAAAGGCACTGAGCACGTGCACTCAACTTCTTTGGTTGCCCCAAGTGCGGGGAAATATTCTTATACCAGGTTTTTTTAGCTTTTCAACAATTCTTTTTTTCAGATCCTTAGGCAGTTCTTTGTCATAAGGTGCCATGTTGAGCTTCCAGTGACCAGTATGAGAAAGTGTGAGAGCGGTAACAGCAAATTTAACCCATCTGGTTCTAAAATTTTTTTTGCACCATTTTAGGAAAGAATGTGCCTGAATTAAGCCTGTTTACTGTGGGTCATAGATTTAACGCTTTCTAGAAAAAAAACAACAATTCTGGTCAGGTAAACCATTTTTAACCCCAAAAAGGCCCCACCAAATTTTGGCCTTCCTAAACCCCAAACCCCTTTTTTGGAAATCTGGCGTGTGTCACTTTTGTGAGAATAATTTTTGACACTTTACCTATCCAGTGATTTAAAAATTGTTTTCTCATGACACATTGTCTTTAAAATTAGTAAGAAAATTTTTTCCTACGACCTTGTTTTTTTTTAAAAACAAAATTTCATGAAAAAATTTTAAAAAACTGTGATTTTTAAAATTCAAAAATTTCTGGTGCCAAAACAGATATTATTCACCCCAAAATAGTTTTTAACTAGCATCTACCATATGTCCACTATAAGTTGGCATCATTTTTTAAATGTCCTTTTTTTTTAATGACATTAGAGGGCTTAGAAATTTAGTAGTAATATCTCACATTTTCAAGAAAATTTGCAATATACATTTTGTTAGGGACCATTCCAGTTCTGACGTGGCTTTGAGGGGCCTGCATGTTAGATACCCCCATAAATGATGACTTCTAAGAAACTAGACCCCTTAACGTATTTACAACAGTGTTTAGTAAGTTTTTTAACCCTTCAGGTATTTCACAGAAATTAAAGCAAAGTGGAGTTGAAATTTAAAAATTTCACTATTTTTGCAGATTTTCAATATTTATCCATTATTCACTGGAATACGGTAAATGTGAACAGGTAAATGCAATGTAATATCATTTCCCCAGGTCTGTCGTTTTTTAGAAATATCCCATATGTGGCCCTAGTGCATTACTTGGCTCAACCATAAGCCCCAGAATAGGAGGAGCACCTACTGGACTCTGGGGTCTCATTTTCAATGCAATTTTATTTAGGCGCCATTTCAGGTGCTAAAACTTAATAAACACCCCTAAAAAGACCCCACATTGGAAACTAAAACTCTTAAGTTATATATACAGTTGTCTAGTGAGTGTATCAACCCCACAGGTGATTCATAAAAAAATTTTTAGCATTAGGCTGTGAAAATTAAAAAAAATTTTTTTCCAATAATCTGCAATTTTAGCTGAAAATGTTTAATATTTACAAGAAATCCTGGAAAAAAAGAACCCCAAAACTTTGTTAAGCAATTTCTTCCAAGTTTTGCAATACCCTACATGTGGGTGTAAACTGCTGTTTGGGCGCATGGCAGGGCGTACAAGGGAGGGAGCGCTATTTGGCTTTTGAACGCAGATTTTGGTGGGGCCATGTCGTATTTGCAAAGCCCCCAAAGTAGCAGAACAGGTGATACCTTCCAGAAGTCGCCCATTTTAGATTCAACACCCCTCATGGATCTCATATAGGGGTGTATTGTGCATTTTGGGTGCACAGGTGTTCCATCGTTTTTTTTTAGCATTGGGCCATGAAAATGGGGGAGGGGAAACGCAGTTCCACCATTGTTTTTTGGGCTTCAATTTTACAGCATTCGCCATGCAGTGTAAATGATGTGATAACTTTACTATGGGGGTCGGTACAATTGCAATGGTATCAATTTTATATAGTTTTTTATGTTTTATTACTTTTACACAATAGAAATAGGTCTATAAAAAATTGCGTTTTTATGTTGTCCTATTCTGACAGTCATAACTTTTTTATTTTGCTGTGTGCAGAACTGTGTAGGGCCTTGTTTTTTGCGGGGTGAATAGATTCTTTTATTGGTACCATTATGGGGTGCATACAAAACTTTGTTCACTTTTTATTAAGGTTTTTGTGAGGCGTTGTGAACAAAATACAGCAATCCTGGTAGTGTTTTTTATTTTTATTTTTATAGCGGTCACTCTGCGTTAGATATGACAGCTAGCTTTACTCAGCAGGTCGATACGATTACAGCAATACCCAATTTGTATATTTTTTTTTATTTTTTACTGCTTTTATACAATAAAACACTTCTATTCAAACAGGAAAACACATTTTTGCATCGCCATAGTCTGAGAGCCATAACTTTTTTATTTTTCTTTGTATGGAGCTGAGTACAGGCTTGTTTTCTGCGGGAGGAGTTGACATTTTTATTGGTATCATTTTTGGGGGGACAAGACTTTTTGATCAGTTTTAAATCCGTTTTTTGGAAGGCAGAGTGAAGAAAATACTGCAATCCTAGTAGTGTTTTTTATTTTTATTCTTAACAGCGCTCACTGTGCAGTATCCGTAATAAGTTAGCTTTACTCTGTGGGTTAATACGATTACGGCGATACCCAATTTATATAGTTTTTTTTAGGTTGAAGCACTTTAAAAAAAAAATGTTTTTAGTGTGTGAAAGAATATTTATGCATCGCTATCTTCTGAGAGCCATAACTTTTTTATTTTTCCATATACAGAGCTGTGTAAGGCCTTTATTTTTTGCGGGATGAACTGTTTTAATTTGTACCATGTTGGCGTTTATAGGAGTTTTTGATCACTTTTATTCCATTTTATGTGCTGCGGGACGAACAAAAATCTTAATTCTGTGATTGTTTTTTTTGTTTTTCTTTTACGGTGTTCACCGTACCGGTACATTAACATGACAGATTTGTAGGTCAGTTCGTTATGCACGTGGCGATACCAAATATGGGTACTTTATTTATTTTTAATCTTTTTTGGGGCGATTGGCGTTTGTAAAGGGGAAAAGGGCGGTGTACGTGTTTTTTATTTTATTTTTCGTGTTTGTGTTTTACTTGTTTTTCACTTTTTTTTTTCTTTTTTTTCCTTTTTCACATTCTTTTAAAACTTTTCCCCATAGGGGATTTGAATGAGTGATCTTTAGATCTCTCATTCAATAGGAATCACTGCACAGCTTGTTGCTGGGCACTGGTCCCTATGGTAACTGTCAGTCACGATGCCGGGCCATGACCACAGGGCACAGCTGGGCATCGTGACGTCATAGACAACCCGGAAGGCATTCTATGCCCTCCGTGCTGTCTGTCAGCACACAGCAGCCACACGATCATGCGCTGCTGTCGCTGACAGAGACGCAGGAGGAGCGTCTCTCTTAGTTATTGCGACCCGATGGTCGCAATAATTAAGGGGTTAACCGCCCCCCCCCCCCCCCGGAGTGATCGCGGGTCGGGGCCGACGCTGCGGGATGTCAGCTATAATATACAGCTGGCATCCTGCGCCGAAATAAAGCAGCGTTCGCCCGATCCTCAGGACGTATGCATACATCCAGGGGCGTTAACCCCCAAACGACCTGGACGTATGCATACGTCTAGGGTCGTGAAGGGGTTAAAGTGGTCTACATGTTCCAGCAGTAATGCGCCTGGTTTTGCCGTACAAAAGATATAAATGTGTAGCTTCATATGGTTGTAGTGTGATACATCTCCAGCACACACCTAATCTCAGACAAATTGCAAAGTGCCACAGATGCTTTGTAATGCACCTGATATTGGAATGCGCCTGTTTAAAAATAGAGCGAACAATGTCTGTGCCATCAGTGACTCATTTGTGTTACAAGGTCTCATGTGTACATGGGGAGCAGGTGTTAAGTTTGGTCTAATACTGGTCACTGGAACCTCAACATGGCACCTCATGGCAAAGAACTTTCTGAAGATCTTAAATAAAGAATTAATGCAAAGGCTATAAGAAGATTGCCAACAACCTGAAACTGAGCTGCAGCATGGTGGCCAAGACCATACAGTGATTTAACAAGTTTAACAAGACAGACAGGTTCCACTCAGAACAGGCCTCGCCATGGTCAGCCAAAGAAGTTGAGTGCACATACTCATATCCAGGGATTGTCTTTTCAAAATAGTAGTATGAGTTCTGCCAGAATTGCTGCAGAGATTAAACGGATGGGGAGTTCACCCTGTCAGTGCTCAGACCATATGCTGCACACTGCATCAAATTGGTTGGCATGGCTATCATCCCAGACGGAAGCCTCTACTGAGTATGCTGCACAAAAAAGTCTGCAAACAGTTTGCTGAAGACAAGCAGACTAAAGACATGGATTAAGGGAACCATATCCTGTGGTCTGATGAGACCAAGGTAGACTTATTTGTTTCAGATGCTGTCAAGTGTGTGAAGTGGCAACCAGATGAGGAGTGCAAAGACATGTGTGCCTTGCCTACAGTCAAGCATGGTGGAGGGATTGTCATGGTTTGTGCTGCATGAGTGCTGCCAACTGTGGGGAGCTAAAGTTCATTGAGGGAACCATGAATATTGTGACATACTGAAGCAGAGCATGATTCCCTCTCTTCAGAAACTGGACTGAAGGGCAGTATTCCAATAGGATAATGATCCCAAACACACCTCCAAGATGACTACTGCCTTGCTAAAGAAAATAAAGGTAAAGGTGCTGGACTGGCCAAGCATGTCTCCAGAACTAAACCTTATTGAGCATCTGTGGGGCATCTTCAAACAGAAGATGGAGTAGTGCAAGGTCTTTAACATCCACCAGCTCCGCAATGTTGTCATAGAGAGTGGAAGAGGATTCCAGTGGCTGCAACCTGTGAAGCTCTAGTGAACTCCATGCCCAAGAGAGTTAAGGAAGAGCTGGAAAATAATTGTGCCCATACCAAATATTGAAACGTTTGTGCACATTTTTTCCAGTTTCACTTAGGGGTGTACTCACTTTTGTTGAAAGCGGTTTAATGGGAACACCAAATTTGCACTGTTATACAAGCTGTACACTGACTACTTTACATTGTATCAAAGTGTCATATCTTCAGTGTTGTCCCATGAAAAGTTAAAATACAATATTTACAAAAATTTGAGGGGTGTTCTCACTCTTGAGAGATACTGAAGCTTCTGTTTAATTAAAACAAAGACAATCACAGAGTTAATTATTGTTTAAAGTGAAGACAACCATGAATTGATGATTATAATTAGAGATGGGCGAATCGATTCTAACGAAGTGGAATTTGTTTAGAATTTCAGGAAAACTTCGATTCTGAACGAAATCGAAGTTTGGGGTGATTCGCGGGAACGAAGCGTGTTTTTAATTGATAAAATGGCTGCGAGCACATCGAGTTACATGGGCCAAAGAAGTCTGGGAGGAAGAAAGGAATAGCCTAAATGACATGTGCAGAGATGAAGCCAATCAGAGACCGACGGGATTCTGTGACGTCACTGCACTATACTATACGTCCGGACGCGACGCTGGCAGTTCACACTGCTCTCTCTGTGCAGTGTTGTAGCTGCTGCAGCTCCAGTATTAGAGATCTCACACAAAAGAAAGACCTCTTATACAGCGATTTTTTGGGGGGGGTGTAACAGCTTTTCTCACAGACTGCTTCTCTTAAGTTCTAATTTTGATTTTGTGGGGTATTGGAATTGAAGTCCAGTGTGCGTCCAATTCAGCTGCATATACATTTTAATGCTATCTGGTCAGTTCTTGAACACATTAAATATCCAAGGGTTATCTAAAACCCCCTTTTTGCTGTGGTTTTCATTTAAAAAGGGGAAAACAGCTTTTTTTAAAAATTCCAAAAATACCACTTAAAAATTCGGGCAGCTCATTTTTTTTTTCGCAATTTAGACCCAAGGGGTTTAAATTTAAGTATTTTTCTGCTGTTTTTGGTCAAAATACACATCATTTTAACCCCGCTAAAATTTTTTTTGGAAATTTTTTTGGCAGCTAAATTTTTTTGGGCGAAATTTAGATCCAAGGGGTTTAATTAAGCTTTTTTCTGCTTTTGTAGGTCAAAAAAAAAACAGGTGTTTTCAACCCCCAAAAAAACCCTTTTTCCTGTACATAAATCAATAAACCCGAAGGTTTAAATTACGTTTTTTTTGCTGTTTTTGGTCAGTAAAATACATGTCATTTTAATCCTCCCAAAGTTGGTAATTTTTGGCCCCCCAGACATTTTTTTTGGGGGAAATTTTTAAACCCAAGGGGTTTTAATTTAAAGGGCTTTTTTCTGCGGGGTTGTAGTCAGTAAAAAATTAACGGTTTTTTTTCAACCCCCAAAAAAGGGAAATTTTTGCCTGAAAGCATAAATCTTTTCCAAGGGTTAATTAATATTTTTCTTGCTGTTGGGGTTTCATAAAATACATGTAAATTTTTAACAGGGGCTAAAAGGGGTTTGGTAATTTTTGGCCCCAAAACCCAATTTTTTTTTGGGGAAAATTTAGATCCAAGGGGTTAATTAAAAATTTTTCGGGCGGGTTTGTGGTCCAAAAAATTAAAATGCCTTTTTAAAAACCACCCCTTACAAACCTTGGTAATTTTTGACCCCCTCTTTTCTTTTTGGGGCGAAATTTTAATCCAGGGGTTTAATTAAGCTTTTTTTTCCTGCTGTGTAGTCAGTAAAAAAACGGTTTTTTTTCAACGCCAAAGGAAAAATTTTTTTTTTTCGCTGAACATAAATCATATCCCGAAGGTTATTTACTTTTTTTTTCTGCTGTTTGGTCGGGTAAAATCACATCGTTTAAACCAGGGCTACAAAGCGGGGAATTTTTGGCTCCCCCCCTTTTCTTTTTTTTGGCGCAATTTAGATCCAAGGGTTTTAATTAAAAGTGTTTTTCTGCTTTTTGTGGCCCCTTAAAAAATACACGTTTTTTAAACAGGGCCTCCAATACCAAAATTTTTCCCCCAAAAACCCTTTTGCACCCCAAATTTAGACCCAAAGGGGTTAAATTTAAAAAGCGTTTTTTTTCTGTTGTAGTAAATTTTGGGGGGGGAAACAGTGTTTTTTCAACGCCAAAGAAGAAATTTTGGGCCTGAGCTTTTAAACCCATATCCGAATTTTAATTTAAAGGGGCCTGTTTTGGGGCATTTCTTTTCCAGTAAAAAAACGAGATTTTTTTAAAAGGGGGCACAAAACAAGTCAATTTTTTCCCTGGCCATTTTGTGGAGGGGGGGGCTTTTTTTAAATTTCCAAGGGTTACCCCAAGCTTTTTTACGGTTTATTTGGGGGGGACAAATACATTTTTTGTGTATTTATCATATTAACCATTTAATCTTCAAAAAAACAGATTTCTGTAAAATTTTTAACAAACAAAAAGGGGCCCGCCCCCGAGGGGGGCAGGCACCTTCCCCAAGGGGCGAGGGGGGGCATTTGGCACAAACTTTTTCCTGGGAGATTTTCCCAACAGTTCCCCGGGGGGCACAGAAAGGATTTTCGCAGCAAAAGACTGGGTTTGGGGCCCAAAAAGAACGGGCTGGTGTCTTTGAAGGGGGGCCGGTTTGTGTTGTTTTCGGGGAAACCCCAAAGGGGTTTTTTTGTTTGGGGGTTGAGAAATTTAAAAAACCCCTTCCCTTTTTCCCCCATGAAAACCAAACAACCCCCACCAACGGTTGGTGGGTTCATGAGATACAACCCTTATTTGGGGCAGGCCCCGGGAAAACCGGGGTTTTCAGGGGTCCCCGCCCCCCCCTGCCCCTTCAAACCCCCCCTCTGTCTGGGTTCAGGGTTTTTCCCCTTTTCGGGGCCAGAAAAACTAGAAATTTTGGTCTGGCCCTTAGGGGGCCCATTTAAAAAACTAGGACGAACAATTTGAAACAGACCCATCTAACCTTTGCAAACGAAGTAGGGGGTTTCGGGGCCTCCCCTTTGTTTTTTGGGGCAGATTTGATTTTGGAAAAAGGGGCTTTGGGACCCCCTTGCTTACCAAGACTCCCCATGCCACTGTTAGGACAGCAGTGACGATCAAAAAACTTAGGGAATTTAAAAAACGGGGTGGTTTTAAATTTCCTTTTTCCCTTTTTGCGTTCCCAACCCACTTTGTTAAAAGGGAAAACCCTTTTGGAACTTAAACCGGGAAGGAGCCTCCGGGGAAAATTTTTAAAAGGCCCTTATTTTCCTTTCGGGCCCCGGGTTATCTTAAATTCAAAGTAAAAAACCGTTTTGGGCCCCCCCAAAAAAGGCCAAAAAGGGGGCGGGGGGGGGGGGCTGGCAAAACTGGTTTTGGGGATAAAACCATTCTTCAGAAATGAAGAATGGTAAAACTTTATGCCCAAAATTTAAACAAAAAAACAAAAAACACAAGCCCTTTCTGGATCCCTCCCTTTTTAAAACCGGAAACCAAATTTTTTACCGTTAAAAGTGGTTTAAAAACAAAGGTTTAAAACGTTTCCCCTTGTTCTGAACCCAGGATAAACAAGGTTGTTTTAAAGGGGGGAAAAGGGTTTTGTTTTAAAACCTTTAAAAAAATTCTTTTCAAGAATTTTGAAAGGTTTTAAAAACCTTTAGTTTGCATTTGTAATAAAAAAAAGGCTCCTCCCCACAATTTCCCCAAGACTATAAAAAAAATAATAATAATTTTTTAGACCAAATAGAAAAAAATTTAAATTTAAAACCCTTTGGGTCTGTCAAAACCCGGTACCGTACCTTTTGGGGTTTCCGTCCCTTGACCACGATCCGGGGCCAGCTGTCCTGCCCTTTTCACATTTTTGCCCCCCACTACGATTTTTTCCCCAAGAAAGACATGTAAAGGGGAAACCGCCCGGGGAAAGACCCCCTTTGCCGCGGGCAAGTAAAACTCGTTTTGGGGGGGGGGCCCTCGGGTGAAAACCCGGGAAACCCCAATTAAGACCCCGCTCCCTGGCGGGGCCCTATTCCCAATCGCTTCCCGGGGGTTTCCAGGGGATCCACTACCCTTCCTTGACAACATGAAGCATTTAAAAAGACGTTTTTCATCCCAAAGTCCTGGAAACTGCCCAAATAAGGGGGTGTCCACATCAAAGGGCCTGTGCAAAGGGGCAGTTTCCCCCATGGGGCTGCCACGGGGCCCGACATTAAAATTAAAACGGGGGTGTACCCCCTTTCGTTTTGGATCATCAAAAAAACCCATTAAAAGATTTTCTCTGTTAAAGCAGAGTTGTTCCAAAAATAAAGGGGCGGGAAATTTTCCAACTTTTGGAATATATACAGCCATGTTGGGGGACCCCCGGTGGGGCCGCTGCGGGGTTTAAAGGGAAAGGGTGTGTTTTGGGTGGTATAAAAACCCGGCTGAAGGGGCATGCAAATTTCCTGGCCCTTTTTATAATGCCCGGGCGGGAGGGAAATAAAGACTTGAAAAACCAAATTGGGGCATTTCCCCCCCCCGGGGGTGACTTTGTTCGCCAAGGGGAATCATCCGGGTCCACTTGGATCATCAAAAATCGTTAATGGGGCCTTTCCTGTTCAAAAATTTTTCCCCCTTTTAAATTTATATTTATTCTTGGGTTTATCAATTTCCCCCCTGTTAATTTTATTTATTCTTGTTTTATCAAATTTCCCCCCCTGTTTTTAAAATATTTAATTTTTTTTTCATCCCAATTTTTCCCCCTGTTTTAATTTAAATTTTCCCCCTGTTTTAAAATATTTTTTCCTGTTTTCCCCTCAGTTCCTGTCTGCCCGTGAACCCGATCTTTTTGGGTACCCTTTCCCCGACCCCCGAATCCCCCGCCTTCCGGAACCCGTTTGGCCCGAACTTTGACTACGAGTTTTGGGCTTACAATTCCTGTACCTCGGGGCCCCCCTTAAGCTAAATCGCCCCCAGGGGTAGCGACCTGGTAGGCCCCTCCTGCCGCAGAAATTTTCCCTCCTGCCTTTCCCGGGGGGCTCTGGGGAAAACCGGACCCTACTTAGACCCTTTCCCTGGGATGGCCCCCCCCCAACCCCCCCGGGGGGCTTGCGGTGGTCCAGAGGGCCACAAACCCCGGGCGTTACAATGGCTAAAGTGAATGAAGTTTTTTCCCCCGGGCCAATTCTTTTTAAAAGGTGCAAGTTTCCCCCCCTTAAAAGGGAGGGACTGCAAAGGGGCCCACCCAAATTTTACAGGAGCAGGTCAGGGTTTTGCCCCCTTTGGATGGCTTTGATCATACTGCGTCCTTGGCAATCCCTCTCGGGGAAGCTGCTGGAACCCAAAGAGGGGCCGAGGACAGGGGTATCTGGACTGGTAGATGATATAATAACAGGGGGGTTTTTCTTTGGGAGAGGGTGGGGGGGGCCGTGACTGCCTGAAATTCGAGGCGTGGGGCCACTGGGGGGCAAAAAGCTGTTGGGGCCCGGATGGACCCCCACATCGAAAAACCCCAAATAAGGTGGGCACTCATTGATTATATGCCCGGGGGTGTGGGGCCCAAATTTTGGGGTTTTCTGGTCACGGGTTTTCTTTTTTGCCCAAAGATTTTTAAAAATAGTTATGGGGTTTAAACCCCCCCTTTTATAGTGTTTTCTCAAAAAAAAACTGGGCCCCCAAAAACCGGGCCGGGGTTTTGGGGGATTTTTTAACCACCAAAGCTCCGAAAGACTGACTGTTACCCGCCGCTGACCCGGTGAGCCCCTGTGCTGCTACTTTCTGGACCTTTAAAAGGAAAGGTTTTAAATGGTTTGCTTTTAGCTCCCAAACTCGCACTGCTGGGCCAAATCGCTGACTTTCCCGGCCACCCGTACCGACTTACGGGGGGCGCCACTTGGGCCCGACACCGGGAAGGGTGGCCCCCGGGGGTTTTCCCCTTTCCTTTCCCTTTTAAAAATGATGGGGGGCCCCCCGTTGGTCTTGGGGAAGCTTGGGTTTGCATCACAAGGGGTTTTCCCAAAACCAAACCCGTATAATGATGAAAACCCAAATTTTTCCCTCTCCGGCCCCCGAAATTAACCCCTCACTGGGCCAAATTCCCCAGAATTTTCTGTCGTCCAAAGCCTCCTTCTTCTCCTTCCCTCGTCTCCTAAAACTTAATGTTGAGAAACAAAAAATGCTTCCCGGGGGTGGGGCAATGGGTATCGAAAAAGGGAGGCCCCCCCGTAGGGTGCCACTTCAACCCAGGGGGGGAAAAGGGGGCACAAGGGGGCCCTGGGGGTGGACTGAAAATTTTTCCCTTTGGGGGCCCCTTTATACCTTTTTAAAATAGGGGACCAAATAAATTGTCCCCAGCCTGGGCCCGCTTTCCTCCCCCGGGTCCCATGTGGGGGATCGGTTTTCAAACGATTAGTTTTGCCTGTCACCCCCGCCCTCCCCCCCAAGCGGTGTCGCTGTACAAAGGCCCCGACCCCCCTTTACCTAAAAAAAAAAAAAATCTTAAAAAAAAAAAAATAAAAAAAAGCCCCCCAAAAGGGAACTCACCTCAAAAAAAATTATGTTTTCCCTTCCCTTTTTGCCAAAAGCAGGCCCCATGTCCTCCCCACCCCTTTGCTCCCCACAGTCCCAAAAATTTTTTTCCTTCCCCGTAAAGTGGGGGGGAGAGGCCACAGCACATAATAGTTCTCTGGCTGTGGGAAGCGAACGGGACAGAGGTGGGTTGAGGACAGGTGAGAGCCCATCACCTGTTCCCGGGCCATGGCAACTAGGGGTTGTGTGTGACAAACCCACAGACTCTTGGCTGGGGTTGTTAGATGTCATCTGGGAGAAAGTGTATGACCTGGTGTGTGGTCAGCACATGGCCGGTAGATGACACCGGATGCCGTGGCCTCGCAGGGTGACTCCTGCTGTGACGTCCCCTTACTGTGCTGCGATCTGTGGCAGCTCCGGTAACTTACTTCTGTGTTCTTTGACGCTATGTTAGGATCTTAGCCCTCAGCTTGTTTTTTTACCACTGGTTCGGCCATGACTTTATCAGGCTGCATTTCCGCTTCAGTTTTTTTGGTCAGTTTTGCCCCCGTAAGTGCCCAGGGAATTTTAGAGTGAAGCGTTCAAAGAGTGGCAGCAGCCCAATGGGCGTGTCATACTAAACACACGCATTGTATGAAGACCAAACCAAGCTCCCTCTGCATATTTAAGCATGGCACAATGTTCTACAGCACCCTACAGGCTCTCTGCAGCTTGTAAATAGCTGTTTTTTAACGCAATTCGTCCCGAAGTAATTCGGACCGAAACGAATTTTGTCGGAAAATTCGGCGAAGTCGGGGAACCAAATTTTTGAGAAATTTGCCCATCTCTAATTATAATCTTGTCATGACACTTGTTTTCTGATTTTGGAAATTAGCTATTGACTTACAGGAAAAATAGATTTTCTTTCTAGGCTGTTTTTTATTTATAAATGAAAAAGAAACCTTTGCACAGGGTATTGAAACACTTTTGGGAAAATTTTTTCCCCATAAATTTTTTTAGCTTAAAAAAATTTTTAATTTGATTTTCTATGGCTAATTAAAAAAAATAACATGTTTGTGACAGTAGGATATTGCCCTTTGGGGAAAAATAAAAACCAAATATTTTTCTCATGAAACTGGGAAATCATTTATAATGACAGGGGCAAGCATGGTATTTAGTTTAATTTTATTTTTTACATTTTTTTTGATAAAAATAAATTTGTTGACCTTTAAAAAAAAATGTACCTTAATATCACACTAATTACAATTTCTCCAAGCCAAAGATAGACACTTAGGGCGACATGTATGATCGGAGTTTTTTCGCCTGCGTTTCAGTTTTTATTCTGCGCCCACATTTGGGGGGTCTCCCTTTTCAGACTCAGTAATTTGCGGGTGTTAAAGGGGCCAAAATTTTAATGCGCCTAAAAAAAAAGGGTCATGCAATGGGGGACGCCCGTGGGCGTTCTGGGCCCCGTGACGCGGCGAAAAACAAAAATCCAAGGGTGCCCTGAATTCGGGTTTTGGGAAAGTGGGGGGCGCAACTTCCCCTTTCTTAAACCCTCCCCTACAGCCAGACCAGTTTAATGTTAAACCCATTGAGGCGGGAGAAGTCAAAATGGAGCTAGGAATTAATTTTAATGTGCTATAGTTTCCCACAAATTTCAAACAGTACACTACTAAAATTTTAAAAGATTTTTCAATAAGAATTAAAACCGCTTGGCGGGCCACAGGTCCCAGCAAAACACATGGGGCTTGTGCTGGGGCCCTTTTTTGATTTACTGAATTGGGATTAAAAATTGGGAAAGGGACCCAAATACATCTAAAATTGTTTTTATATTAAAAATGTTTTTAAAAAAACATCTTTGGAACAACAACATCAGTGGCTTTTTTGATTTTTAAATTTTTGGGAAAGGGTTTACCGGGCTTAGGAAACAAATTTTTTAGTGGAATTTTTTTTTTGTAGGGGGCCCAATATATATATTTGGGATTAATGTTAACCCCTTACGACCCCCGGCCTGTATCCAATTTCGTCCAGGTTTGGGTTTTTGGGGGGCACGCACCCCCGGGGCGTATGGATACGTCCAGAGGAAACGCGCGAACTCTAAGGCAGAGTTCGCCGATCGGGCGCGGGGTGTCAGCCCGATATTACAGCTGACATCCCCCCAGCGTCGGGCCCCGGGCCCCGGATCGCTCCGGGGGGGGGCCGGGTTTTTAAACCCCCTTTAATTAAACGCGGGCGATCGGGTCCCCAATAAATTTAAAAGAGACGGCAGGAGGAGATCGCTCCCCCTGCGTCTCGTCGGGGTGGGAGCCGCGCAAAGGGGGTCTGGGGATTCCGTCTGCCCCTTTCCTCCCCCAAAAGACAGCACGGAAAGGGAAAAAGGAGGGTTCCTGGTTTTTTCCCATTACTTCCAAAAGCCCCCCCGGCCCGTGGGCTTCCCCCGGGATCGGACTACAGTTGTCATAGGGGGCCAGTCATAGCAACAAGCTATGTACTGATTCCTATTTTAATGAAGATCTAAAGATCTCTCATTCAAAAACCCCCAAAAAATGGGAAAAGTGAAAAAAGGTTTAAAAAAGTAAAAAAAAGTGAAAAACAAATAAAACCCAAAAAAACACAAAAATAAAAATACGTACCCCCCGCCCTTTTCCCCCTTTAAAAAACGGCAACCGCCTCAAAAAAGATCAAAAATAAATAAATTTCCCAATTTGGTTATCGCCGCTTTCGTAAAAGACCTGCCCCATAAAACTGTCCCTGTTTAAATTTAAAACCCCGGGAAAGGGGGAACGGGTAAAAAAAAAAAAAAAAAAACAATCACAGAAATTTAAAATTAAATTTTTCATCCCCCGCACACATAAAATGGAAAAAAAAGCGATCAAAAAAACTCCTGAAAGCCCAAAGTTTTACCAATTAAAACGGCAGTTCATTTCCCGCAAAAAAAAAGTCCTCATACAGCTCTGAGTAACGGAAAAATAGAAAAAAAGGAAGCTCTCAGAATATAAGCGATGGGATAAAAAATTGTTTTAAAACACTAAAAAACACCCTTTCTTTTTTTTTTTTAAATGGGCCAACTTAAAAAAAAAAAAATATAAAAAGGGTATCCCCCATAATCTTTAGCAACCCAAAGATAAAGCTAACTTATCACGGGTAATTTTCAAGGGTGGGGGGCCCCTTTTAAAAATAAAAAAAAAAAAACCCCTACTAGGGTTGCAGTATTTTCTTTCCTGGCCTCCAAAAAATGGATTTAAAAAACGATCAAAAAGCCTTGTCCCCCCAAAAAAAGATACTAATAAAAAAAGTCAACTCATCTTTGCAAAAAACAAGGGGCCCTAAAAACAGCCCAAGCACCAAAAAAAATTTAAAAAGTTTTTGGCTCCCCCTTTTGGAACTATGGCATTCCAAAAAAAAGTTTTTTTTCCCCGATTGAATAAAAATGTTTTTATTGGTATAAAAGGGAGTAAAACATTTAAAAAAAAAAAAAAAAATTTGGGGATCGGTTAATTTGTAAATTTACCCTGTGAGTAAAGCTCCATGTTCCATAAAATACCGTACATTTACCGCTATAAAAAATAAAAATAAAAAACACTACCAAAAATTGGGGTGTATTTTGTTCAAAACCTCTCACAAAAACCTAATTAAAAAAATGAACAAACTCATAGGCACCGGCCAAAAATTTGGGAAACCGATAAAAAAATTAAAAACTTTATCCCCGCAAAAAACAACCCCATACACAGCTTTTGCCCACCCGCAAAATAAAAAAGTTAAAAGGCTGTCAGAATTTGGACAACATAAAAAACCCCAATTTTTTTTTAGACTAAATTTCCCACTGTTAAAAAAATAATAAAAAAAAAAAAAAACTAAAATAAAAACTATATCATTGTAATTGTACCCCCGGGCCCCCCCTAGTTTAAAATTTAAACAAAATCAATTTTCAAATGCACGGCGAATCTGTTTAAAAATTTAAAAATCAAAAAACAATTTACCGAAATGCTTTTTTCCCCCCAATTTTTTTATTTTTCCCAATCTAAAAAAAAACTATGGAACACCCCGTGCATCCAAAATTCCAACAAATAAAAAAACCCCCTAGATGAGATCCCCGATGGGTGTTTTAATCCAAAATGGGGGGCGAAAGGCTTCTGGAAGGTTTTTTGCCCTTTTCTTTTCTTTCTTGGGGGCTTTGCAAATGGGGGACCCTGGCTCCACCCCCAAAATCTGCGTTCCAAAAGCCAAATACGCACCCTCCCTTAAAACGCCCTGCCATGGGGCCCAAACAGGGGAAATTTACCAACCCCCCATGTAGGGTATTTTCCGAAATTGAAAAAATTGCTTAACAAAGTTTTTAGTTTTTTTTTTTCCCGGGTTCCCTTTTATATATGAAACATTTTAAGGGTAAAATTGCAAATTATTGGAAAAAAAAAGTTTTTTTTAAATTTTTACAGGGCCCTTTTGCTAAAAAAAAATTTTTGAATCACGTGTGGGGGCTATATCTCCAAGCCCCCCCGGATATATTTTCCCCTTTAAGGGGGGTAGTTTCCAAAAAAGGGAGTCTATTTTGGGGTGTATTTATTAAGGGTTTTTGCACCCTTTTGGGTTCCCCAAACCTGAAAAGGCGGGCCCAAATTTAAAAACGTATTGAAAAAAGAGACCCTAGAGTTTAGTAGGGCTCCCCATTCTGGGGCTTATGGGTGAAGGGGCCCAAAAAAATTTCACTAGGGCCACATATGGGATATCTTCCCAAAAACGGCAGACCTGGGGGGAAATTTATAAATTTAAAATTTGGGATTTTTCCTAAATTTACATTTTCTGTATTCCAGTTTAATAAAGGGGTTTAAAAATTGAAAAACTGCGAAAAAAGTGAAATTTTTGGAAATTTCACCTCCAAATTTGTTTTAAATTTTTGTTTAAATATCTAAAAAAGGTTTAACAAACTTTCCTTTAAAAATTGGGTTTTAAATAAAGTTAAAGGGGGCTTTTTTCTCAGGGTGGCGCACCCTTATTTTGGGGGGGCCAAAAATTCAAGGGGCCCCCAAAGCCACGTCAGAAACTGGAAGGGGGTCCCCTTTAAAAAAATGAAAATTGCAAATTTTTTTGAAAATGTGAGAAATTACTACTAAATTTAAAACCCCCTAATGTCCCTAAAAAAAAAAAAAGGGGCATTTAAAAAAAAGAAGCCAACCTATAGTGGACCCTAAGGAATTCTAGTTATAAAAATATTTTTGTGGGGGAAAAATTATCTGTCTTGGGGAACCCCAAGGGAAAATTTTGGGAAAATTTCAAAAATCCGCAAATTTTTCCCAAATTTTCATGAAATTTTGAAAAATTTTTCACAAACAAACAAGGGTTGTTTTGGATAAAAAAATTTTTTACTAACTTAAAGCACAATGTTTCCAGCAGAAAAAAATCTCGAATCACATGGGGAAGGTAAAAGGGGGGAAAAAGTTATTTTTCACATAAAATGACATATGCCAAAAATTTCAAAAAAAGGGCTGTGCCCGGAAAGGTCAAAACAGGCTGGGTCCTTAAGGGTTAATGGATTTCAATTTACTAATACATTGATTTTCATTTTAAAAGCACTTGGATAAAGTCTGTTTGTTAAGTACTTTCAATTTTAAAAGACCCAAATTTCCCTTTTTATTTTTTCTTACTATTGGGGAAAGTATTTGGGGGCCAACCAAAATCCGTCCTGAAATACATTTCAAATTAAATGTCAAAATGTTGGGATGTTTTTTCAAATTCGGGGAAAAACAACCACATAGTAAAAAATGGGGGAAATTTTTTCCACGGGAAAAAAACGTGCCCCTAAATTTTTTGACACTAATTTTCAATGGGAATTTTAAAGGGGCGGGGTTTTGGGTCGGAAATTCATTCCCCAAATTTTTGTAAGAAGATTAAAATGGGTTTGTCATTTAAAAAGAGTAAATTAAAAAAAAGAAAATATCCCCAAAAACTCTAACAATAAAATCAATGTATTAGTAAATTGTATCCAATAACAATAATGCCAATATATATTAGCTCCTACGAAAAAATTATCCACTATAAAATGTATTCCAAAGTCCGTGAGAATTTAACATCAAATAAGCCACTGCTGATGTTGGCCAGATGTTTTATTAAACATGTTGCATACCAACAATTTAAGATGTATTTGGGTTGCTTTCAACTTTAATGCAATTCAGTATATACAACAAAAGGCAGTATAGCACAAGTCTTGCTGGGACCTGTGGTCCGCCAAACAGGATTTCTATGTTCCCAGGGCTTAGTTCTGGACATATTTACGGATGTAAATACATCACCAACTCAGCCTAAAATAAGGAACAAGTAGCTTAGAATGGCTACCAATGGGAAATCTGGACGTATTACGGTCGTAAATACGTCCGGATTCCCCATTGGTAGCCATTCTAAGCTATTTTGTTCATTTTTTTTTAGACTGAGTTGGTGATGTATTTATGGACATAAATATGTCCGAAAATATGTCCAGAACTAAGCCCTGGGAACATACAGTAGAAATTCTGCTTGGAGAACCACAGGTCCCAGCCAGACCTGTGCTGTGCTGGCTCTTGCTGTACATACAAAAGAGAATAAAAGGTGAAAGAAGAACATATACATCTTAAGTTTTTATTAAAAAAGGACCAAAATTAACATCTGTACAACATCAGCATTATGTAAAATTAGTGGAATTCTCTCACTTTTTTGACCTTTTCTAGCTGATATTTCTTTCTTTTGAGATCTTATATATTTGCTTTCATTTTAAATGATCAACTTTTTTTATACATTGCAATGGATTTTATTCAACTTTGATTTTTCACTTTATTCATTCTTTCATTTGAAAGACAACTTTTTTTTCTATTCACTAACATGTTTAATGATTTTTCGCTGATTTCCAGCCTGTCTCGAATTGTAATACATGTTAGGCGCATTCCTTCTGCGCCTAAGTTCCGCAATGTGCCTCACACATATATGAGCGCACTTTGGGCGCCGACAAAAATGAGGTGCAGCTTTTACTAAAAATAACGTGAAAACGGGCACTCCGTCGCACCGATCTACATACATGTCGCCCTTACTGTATAAAGTGTCATTATGCTAAAAAGAACTTAGAAGTATACATTAGTTATATGAATAGAATTGTGATTTATTTTTTGCTTCATTGCTTAGAGAATAGTCTATATGTTATGCTCTTTTGAGTAAATGGATCTAATGAAAAATTGAAGTACGGTTTTATTATTATGCTAGATGCAATAAGCTATATAATATTGTTTCTTAAAGATAAAACCAGACTTTTTTACCCAGTGGAAATATTCTCTTTAGACTCCTACAAAGTGAAACCTGACAGTACAGTAACAGATATGTCCTTCCTTATCTTTCCTTTTGGCTCAACATATGCCAAGATGTGTGTGCAAGATTGTGAAAAAAAATGAAAAAAAAACAAAAAACAATGCTCTCAGTCAAAAAATGTCCTGTATTTATACCCTTCAAACTGTTCCTCATTTTTAAAACTTTTAAGCCCAAAAACTAAATTTTATTTTTTTGATATTTTTGTGATATTGCAATTAAAAGAGCAAGTATTTGTAAAAGTTTAAAGAAAATTATCATGCTTTTTCAAGTTGCCCAAATTTTAAAAAACTAAAAACTACAAAGCTACAAATTCTACTCAATGGGTGAAAAATATACTGAATCTCAGAAGCAGGTCTTTTGGCCCTAGCGCATGAAAAAGATAGCAGGGGCCGGTTATTTAAAGAGAAAATGCTCTAGATACAAATTTACACCCCTTGAAAAATCCAGTATAACACATAGGGGCTGCTCAAATGTAACAATACCAATGAAATTGCATTAGATAAGGCAACAAAGGTAACGCCATTCATACAGGTACACCATCTGATTTTCAGCCAAAAAACGCCCTAATATTCAAATGGGCAGGGTGCTCACACTTAAAGGGGGGTTTCCCGCACAAAATACTTGTACCCCAACTTTTTTTTGGGGAAAAAATTGATAACAAGAAGGAAAAATATCAATATGAGGTATTAGTTGAACGGTAGTACAGTGGCAAACCCCCGGCAAGGCTCCTCATTTCTTGTGAGTCCCGGCACTATTAAAAATAAATAAAACCACAGGGAAAAATGGGACATAATTTAATAAATAACTACAAAGCCTTAGACTTGGACATTCCAAAAATGTAACTTTTTATCTTTTGCTATTCTTTGGTAGAATAACTTGTGTGCTTAGGGTTATTCTTTTGCTTCACAGTCCATGTTCTCTTAAAATTCAGCTCACAAACAGATGTCCTGACATTTTCCTTTAGAATTTGCTGGTATGATTTAAAATCTATTGTTCTGTTAATGATGTCAGGCTATCCTGGTCCAGATACTGTATAAGTTCTGTACTAGAAGGCAGTGTTTTCCATTCCGCAGGTATAACACAAATAGTGATGAGCGATTGCGTCAACTATCGTCATCGGATCGATAGTCGATATCGTCATTTATCATGCCGATATCCGATAGTCGATAATAGATTATCACTGATGACCATTAAAGTCTATGGGAGAGGAACAACAGCTTCATTCTTACACCCAAACAGGGCTGGAAAAGCTGGAATTAACATCCACAACAGTAAAATGGATACGTACTACATCTTAGGCAACACAATTAGGCAACAAGAGTCACATAAAAAAAACTCACAGACTATTCACTATCCCTGTCTTGTACCACAGCATGATCCTTAAACCTGCATGACCCACAAATTAAAAAGTGCCAGAGGGCAGTATTATTTGAACTATCATTTTACTTGAACTGGACATTGACTATCCCTGTCCTGGAACGCAGCATGACCCTTAAACCTGTCTGACCCCCAGATTAAAAAAGTGCCAGAAAAAGGAGTCTTTCAACCACCATTTTTAGGATGGAATCCCACCACGCCTTTGATTCTCTTTTTTTTTATTGTATTAAATGGGTTGTCTCACTACAGGGATTGCTAGCTATGTTAAAGATCTTGCAAAAACAAGTCATTTTGCAATATGTGTCCATTAACAGTGTCCTACCTATTCCTGTTTTTGACAGCACCATGCCCCATAAATTTTAAAACATCACCCTTGAGCCACTGTTGACAATTGTGAAGAACAAATGTCTGTTAGAAACCACATTTTTTATAACAGGACCTGTAGTATAGCTGCATTTCACAGCAACATGCCTCCAAAAATTCAAAACATGTTTCTTGAGCCACTGTTGACAATTATGAAGAACAAATGTCTGTTATAAACCACATTTTTTACAATCAGACCTGTAGTATAGCTGCATTTCACAGCAACAAGCCCCCAAAAATTCAAAACATGACCCTTGAGCCACTCTTGACAATTGTGAAGAACAAATGTGTTAGAAACCACATCTTTAAGAATAGGACCTGTAGTATAGCTGCATTTCACAGCAGCATGCCCCCAAAAATTCAAAACATGACCCTTGAGCCACTGTTGACAACTGTGAAGAACAAATGGCCTTGGCCGTGCTTACTAGTCCATGTGTCGGTGGTCAGATGGACTTTGCCGGACACAAATGCAGACAACGCGCTTGAAAATTTTTGTGAAAACTGGCTGGCCATTGGGAGGGGCGGCTTTTTCCCGGGAAAGAAAGGGCCCGCCGGCATCTTGTATTGGGGGCAGACAAGGGCCATGACGTGGGGGGCAAACCCTCTGGGTTTTCCCCCAGACGGAAAAAAGGGAACATTTCCAAGGGCCAAAAACCTGGGAAAAGCCCACATTTAGACTTTTTTCTTTTTGGGTGAAAATTTTGGGGAAAGTGTTTCTTCGCTCCCCAAACCCGGTAACAGAAGCGGCTTTCTAGACTGGCCGCTGTACGGGGTGCAGGGGCATCAACTGGGGGAAGGGGGGAAGGGAAAGGGTGGGGCCCCTGGTGATGCCCGGTTTGGGATTCGGGGGGGCGGTGGGGGCTGAAGCGAGGGTTTTTCCTTATCATTACTTTAAGCATGAGTCCCCCCAAACCCCCGTAGCGCCCCCCTGCTGGTCCCCGACCATGGCGACACATAAAACCGCCGCCCAAATGACTTTAGTCCGGCTGTCGGGGGAACTGCTCTGCAAAAACCGGGTTTTAATCCGTCGGGGCAGAATAGCAGCTGAACACATTGTATGGCGGGAATTTTACTTTAGAGAAAAACAGGGGGCGGTTCATTACCCTCCCTGCTTTCCCTAACATTGTGAAAAGCGGGGCTCACTGAGCACCACATCTACAGATCACGGCTCCAGGGTTGAGCAGCAGTTTTCGTCCCCCACCCCCTGTGCCGCTCGGTGTTATCGGGCGCGGAGGAAGGGGGCCTTCAGGGGTAGGGAAAAAGGTTAGTAATTTCTCTTTTTTTTTTATTATTATTTTTTTTTTTTTTTTTAAAACCCGGCCACTACAAAGGGAATGTATTTAAACCCAAAACTGGAGGGACATATTACAAAAGGGGCATGGGCCCCTAAGGCTTTTTACTAAGGGGCATATTACGAGGGATATTACTAAAGGGGAATTACTGGGGGGCATATTACTGGGGGCATATTAAATGCAGGGGGAAAATTACTAAAAAGGGGGGAAAATTACTGAGGGCATATTTTCTTGGGGCATATACTGAGGGGAAAATTACTGAGGGGGATATTACTGGAGGGGGAAATTTCTGAGGGGGGATATTACGGGGGGGCAAATTTCTGGGGGGGCATATTACTGAGGGCATATTACGGGGGGGCATATTACGAGAGGCCCTATTACTAAAGGGGCAATTTCTTTAGGGGGATATTACTTAAAAGGGATATTAAATGGAGGGGGATATTACTGGGGGGGCATATTAAAGAGGGGCATATTACTGGAGGGGCTTTTTACTAAAAGGGGGATATTAAAAAAGGGGGAATTTTGGAATGGGCATATTAAATAAAGGGGCCCTATTTCTGAGGGGGAAAATTACTGAGGGGGATATTACTGAGGGGGAAAGGGCATAAATTAAATAAAGGGGCCCCTATTTCTTAGGGCATATTTTTGAAGGGCATATTTTATTTTGGGGGATATTAATGGGGGAAAAATTACAAAAGGGGATATTACAAAGGGCAAAATTTTCTTTTAAAAGGGGATATTTCTAAAAGGGGGATTTTTTCTAAGGGGCATATTTCTAAGGGGCATATTACTAAGGGGGCAAATTACTAAGGGGGCAAATTACTGAGGGGCATATTACTGAGGGGCATATTACTGAGGGGCATAACTGGGGGCAATTTAAATGAGGGGGAATTTTTAAATTAGGGGGAAAAATTGAGGGGCATATTATTGGGGGGGGCATATTTCTAAAGGGGCATATTACTGAGGGGGGTTTTACGGGGGCCCTATTAAATGAGGGGCATATTACTGCAGGGGATGTTTTTAAAAGGGGGATATTAAATAAAGGGGCATTTTACTTTCAGGGGCATATTACAAAAGGGGGATATTACTGAGGGGGATATTTCTAAAAGGGGGGATATTAACCCAAAGGGGGAAAATTACTGAGGGGAAAAAACTAAAAAGGGGGATTTAAATGAAGGAATATTACTAAAGGGGGCAAATTTCGGGGGCAATTACTGAGGGCATATTTAATGAGGGGGTATAACTAAAGGGGCATATTACTGGAGGGCAAAAATTTTTGAAGGGCAAAATTACGGGGGGGGCATATTACTAAAGTGGAAAAAAAATTTTTCTGAGGGGGAAAAATACTAAAGGGGGATTTACTGGGGGGCATATTTCGGGGGCATATTTCAAATTTGGGAAAATTACTGAGGGGCATAATTTTCTAAAGGGGGATATTTCTGGAGGGGGGATTTTAATAAAGGGGCTTATTACTAAAGTGGAATATTTCTGGGGGCATATTACAAAAAGGGGGAATTTTCTTGGGGGGGCATATTACAAAAAGGGGGATATTTCTGGGGGGAAAATTTCTGAGGGAAATAATACTTTGGGGGAAAATACTAAAAGGGGATTTTACTGGGGCATATTAAAGAGGAGCCCTTTTTCAAAAGGGGCATATTACTGGGGGGGATATTAAAATAAAGGGGGATAAATTTCCCGAGGGGCATATTTTCTGGGGGGGCATATTACTATGGGGGAAATTTCTTTAAAGGGGGAAATTACTGAAAAGGAATATTACTAAAGGCCCTTTACGGAGGGGCATATTACTGAGGGGGATTTTTTTCTGAAGGCATATTACTAAAGGGGGATATTTTTCTGGGAAAGGGCATTTACAAAAGGGGGATATTTACGAAGGGGGAATTAAATTTAAATAAAGGGGGGATATTACTGGAGGGCATATTTTCAAAAGGGCCCTAAAAAAAATAAAGGGGCAAATTACTGGAGGGCATATTACTGGAGGGTATAATACTTAAGGGGGAAAAATTAAATGGGGATATTTTCAAAGGGTCATATTACTGGGGGGGCATATTTCTAAAAAGACCCTTTCTGAGGGGCATATTACTGAAAGGGCATAAAACAAAGGGGCAAAATTAAATAAAGGGGCATAATTTTCTGAAGGGGGATATTTCTAAAGGGGGAAATTACTGAGGGGCAAAATTACTGAGGGGGATATAACCCAAAGGGGGCCTTTTTACTTAGGGGGAAAGGGGCATAATTTCTGAAGGGGGAATTTTTTTTTACTAAAAGGGGAAAATTACTGAGGGACTATACTAAAGGGGGATATTACGGAGGGGGAAATTTGGAAAAGGGGCATATTTCTGGGGGGGCAAATTACTAAAGGGGGAAATTACTATAAGGGGGATATTTCGGAGGGGAAATTTCTAAAGGGAAAAATTTCGGGGGGCATATTAAATGGAGGGGCAAAATTACTAAAAAAACATATTACTTTAGGCCCTATTACTGGGGGCATATTACTGAGGGGGTTTTTAAATAAAGGGGCATATTTCAAAAAGGGGCATATTAATGAGGGGCATATTTCTAAAGGGGCCTATTACTGAAAGGGGCCCCTATTTCTAAGGGGGATTTTTACTAAAGGGGGATATTACTAAAGGGGGATATTACCAGGGGGGAAAAGGGCATATTACTGAAGGGCATAAATTTCTAAAAGGGGGGTAAATTTCTGAGGGAAAATATTACTGAGGGGGATATTACAAAGGGGCCCTAATACTGGAGGGCATATTTCTAAAGGGCATAAATTTCTGGGGGGGGAAATTACTAAAGGGGGGTATTACTAAAAGGGGATATTATTGGGGGGGGGGGGGGGGGGGGGGTTGGGGGGATATTTCCCAAGGGGGAAATTAACTAAGGGGCAAATTTTCGAGGGAAACATTTTTCTAAGGGGGCATATTTCTGGGGGGGCAATTAAATGGGGGGGCCCTGTTTTAAAGTGGGAAAATTTCTGAAGGGGGAAAATTACTAAAGGGGATATTACGGGGGGGCTTTTTTACTTTTAAAGGGGCATATTACTGAAGGGGCATATTACTAAAGGGACATATTACTGAGGGGCAAATTAGTGAGGGGCATATTACTGAGGGAAATAATACTGAGGGGCATATTTCTAAAGGGGCATATTACTAAAGGGGCCAAATTAAAAGGGTGGGATATTACTAAAGGGGCCCTATTACTGAGGGGGAATTTACTGGAGGGGCATATTACGGGGGGGGCATATTACTAAAGGGCATATTACTGAGGGCAAATTTTGTGAGGGGGAATTAAAAAGGGGCATATTATGGGGGCAAAACTTTAGGGGAAAAAAACTGAGGGGCATATTACTAAAGGGGCATATTACTGGGGGCATATTACTGAGGGGCATATTACTAAAGGGGCATATAACTAAAGGGACCTATTACTGGAGGGGCATATTACTAAAATGGCATATTACTGAGGGGCATATTAGTGAGGGGCATATTACTAAAGGGGCATATTACTAAAGGGGCATATTACTGAAGGGGGAAAATTACAAGGGGGCATATTTCAAAAGGGGGATAATTTCTAAAGGGGCCCATTACTGAGGGGCAAAAGGGCATAATTTCTGAAAGGGGGATATTTTTGAGGGGCATATAAAAGGGGCATATTACTTTAGGGGAATATTTTCTGGGGGGGCATATTACTTTTGGGGGGGCATAATTTTCTAAAGGGGCATATTACTAAGGGAGATTTCTGGGGGCATATTTCTAAGGGGGCTTTTACGAGGGGGCATGTTTACAAGGGGGGAAAATTTCTAAGGGGAATTACTGGTGGGGCATATTACTTGGGGCATATTACGGAGGGGGAATTAAAAGGCCCAAAGAGCCCTATTACTGGGGGCATATTACAAAGCCGGGATATTACTAAGGGCATAATTTCTAAAGGGGGATAAATTTCCCAAGGTGGCCCTATTACTAAGGGGGCCGTTACTAAGGGCAAAAATTTCTAAAGGGGGAATTACTAAGGGGGTTTTAAAATTTCTTTAAAAGGGCATAATTTCTAAGGGGGTATTTTAAAAAGGGGGGGGATAATAGAACAGGGGATAATTTTTCTGGAGGGGCAATTACTAAAGGGGGATAAAAAAATAATGGCAAAAAACTAAAGGGCATTTTTCTAAGGGGTATTTTACTAAGGGGGGGAAATACAAAAGGGGATATTACGGAGGGGAATTACTAAAGGGGGATATATTTATCTATCATTACTGGAGGTTTGGGATTTATCTATTACTGGAGGGGGCATGTATTTTTCTATCATTTGTGGAGGGGGCATGTATTAAACTATCATTACGGAGGGGCATGTATTTATCATTTTCTGGGGGGGCATTTTTTTATCTAACATTACTGGAGAGGGGATGTATTTATCCCATCATTACTAGGGGGATGTATTTATCCCCATTACGGAGGGGTTTTTTATTTTTCATCATTACTGGGGGGGGGCTTTATTTTCAAATTTCGGGAGGGGGATGTTTTTTACTACAAATTTAAAGGGGGGCATGTATTTTTCTATCATTAGTTGAAGGGGGGATGTAATTTTTTCTATCAATTTCTGGGGGGCCCTTTATTTATCTATCAATTATGGGGGTGGGATTATTTATCATTACTGGAGGGCCCTGTTTTTATCATTACTGGGGGGCATTAATTTTTTCCAAAATTTCTGGAAGGGGATGTATTTATCTTTTACTGGAGGGGGTATGTATTTATCTATCATTACTGGAGGGGGTATGTATTTATCTATCATTACTGGAGGGGGCATGTATTTATCTATCATTACTGGAGGGGGCATGTATTTATCATTACTGGAGGGGGCATGTATTTATCTATCATTACTGGAGGGGCATGTATTTATCTATTACTGGAGGGGCATGTATTTATCTATTACTGGAGGGGCATGTATTTATCTATCATTACTGGAGGGGGCATGTATTTATCTATTACTGGAGGGGCATGTATTTATCTATTACTGGAGGGGGCATGTATTTATCATTACTGGAGGGGACATGTATTTATCTATCATTAGTGGAGGGGCATGTATTTATCTATCATTACAGGAGGGGGCATGTATTTATCTATCATTACTGGATGGGACATGTATTTATCTATCATTACTGGATGTGGCATGTATTTATCTATCATTCCTGGAGGAGGCATGTATTTATCTATCATTCCTGGAGGGGACATGTATTTATGTATTACTGGAGGGGGCATGCATTTATCTTATTACTGGAGGGAGCATGCATGTATTTATTACTGGAGGGGCATATATTTATCTTTTACTGGAGGGGGCATGTATTTATCGTATTACTGGAGTGGGAATGTATTTATATATCATTAATACAGGGGGCATATATCTCTATAATGACAGCGCTAATTACATATGTATATTATATACATGTATGAAGCTGATCAATATTACTTCAGACTGACTGTCAGCTCTGTGGATTAGCATTAATATAACACTGACTCACAGAGCTGACAATCAGTCTGCTGTTATAAAATACTGGTTACCCCATACTATACATACAAATGACACAGTATTCACTTTATTGGGGGTTTTTTCTTTGGTTGTGATTCTAAACATCCAACCCCGTCCATAACCCCGCCCCTAATAACTCCACCCCCACCGGGCCGTGGAAAAATTGTCTGGTATAAAACCGGTCCCTGGAGGAAAAAAGGTTGGGGACCGCTGCTATAAGAGACATGGGCAGCTGACTGACGCTTGGTGGTGGCAGAGGAGGAGGAGGCGGAGACAGAGGGTGTAACAGTGGTTAGAAGTCCAGCATCAGTGTGGCCTTTTTTTGGCCAAGTGTTCCCTCCATTTCAACTCATGCATTCACTACATGTGACTAGACATGTTGGTGATGGTTAAACACCTAAGATTCTTGCCTCTACTGATGCGTTTATGGCAAAGACGGCATATGACATCGCTGGGTGAATCAGAGGCTTGCTCGAAAAAGGCCCAGGCTTGAGAGGTCCTGGACCTTTATGATGGCGATAAGCGAGGAGCGGTGTTTCCGCTGATCGTGGCTGGCGGAATAATCTCAGCAGACTTGTGCGACTGCCTTCTCCCTTTTTGAGGCGGGAGCCGTACTGACACTACCCCATCGACTTCCTCCTCGTCCAGTGATGAAGCGCTCGCAAGCAAATTCTGCTGAAAAGACCACGTTGGATCCACAATGTCGTCGTCATTATCATCATCATCATCGACACAGGTGACTTCCTCATCCTGACACTCTGCATACTGGAGCTGCGGGCTACAAGCAAGAGGCTTCCTTCTCCTCCTCTGATGGCATCAGCAATTGGGCGTCAGAGCAGACAATATCATCCTGCAACCAATGATCCCCTGGCTTGCGTGTTATCGCCAGCACTGGAAGGACACCTTCTCTCGTACCTCTACCTCCATGTCCTACACCCCTCTTTGCTCGCTTACCACCTGCATTTCGCTCCATGTTCAGAAAGATAAAAATTTAAGAAGAAATGGAAGAGTTTTTGACAGTCTCTTATTGAAAGACGGCAAATCACAGCTATTCTTAAATTCCTCTAATTTCCTACAGACAACTAGGATTAGAAACTGAATTGTTTCCAGCAAATACCTGTGAAATACGGTCTGATGGAAGAACCGTAAGACAAAATCAACAGTGTTCTTCCTTTAGTCCCAGGGATTTACAACTGCCCAGTAGGACTAGGAATTGATCGTTTTAAACAAAATATCATAAAAGTGAGCTATCTGTGACAAACTGAGATTCACCGAGCGCAATAAAACTATTGAGAATTTACACGGATGAGAAATTACATTTTTTGCAGAAATGACTAAAGAGAACAGTTGCTAAAATTGTTTTCAGAATTGTTGTACAACGTGGCTATTTGAAAAAAAACTAGGGCCGCACCATGTGCAATACAGCTATTTAAAAGTTATACGGATAATAAAAGGTAGGTTTTGCACCAATGAAATACAACAGCAGTTACCACAAAATTTCTGTATTCAAATTTAAGTACAAGGTGGTTCTTTAAACAAAACTGGGCCGCACCAAAGTGAAATACAGCTATTTAAAATTTATACAGATAATAAAAGGTGTGTTTTGCACCTATGAAATACAACAGCAATTACTAGCAAATTTCTGTATCCTAATATAAGTGCAAGGTGGGTCTTTGAACAAAAATGGGCTTCACCAAAGTGAAAAACACCTATTCAAAATTTATACGGATAATAAAAGGAGGGTTTTGCACCTATGAAATACAACAGCAATTGCTAGAAAATTTCTGTATCCTAATTAGAGATGGGCGAATTGATTCGAACGAAGTGGAATTCGTTTAGAATTTCAGGAAAACTTTGGTTCGGAACGAAGTCGAACTTTGGGGTACTTCGCGTGAACGAAGTGTGCTTTTGATTGATAAAATGGCTTCGAGCACATGGCATTACATGGGGCAAAGAACTCTGGGAGGGAGAAGGGCATAGAACAAAAAAATCCAGGTCACTCACCACTCTTGCATCTTCGTGTGAAAGCCGTATACGCTGTTGCTCGTGTAGATCTCACAGGAAGCTCCGCTGGCTAGGCGGTGAACAATCAGAAAAAAGGAGCAGGTATGCACGCTAAGCTCCCAACGTGGTAGTAGTCGCAGACATCACCAAAATGCTTCCGTGTAGAAAACGAGCAGCTTTATTAGATAAATGGTTAAAACAGCACACAAAGCATATGTAGCAGCCTATGGAGGATACGCGTTTCGAGCTGTTCTAGCTCTTGTTCACAGTCAAATGTATGCTACTAGTGCTTCACTTAAATATAACATTAAAACCAATCATAGTATAGCTTACTGTGACGTCACAAATAAAGACGTGATGCTCTTGGGCGGAGGCTTAACAGGAGGCAGACCGGCCATGGCAGGTATGTTAAGAAGTTAGTTTTTAAAGTATAAATAGATATTAATAAATATAGGTTAAATCAGTTTTATAATTCAAACCTGCCGGGAATCTAGTGTCCAAATTTAATATCCAGTATGCCTCGCGTAGCCTCAGCTTCTTAAGCCAGTCCCCAACTCGATATGGTGAGTCCACACGCTCAATAGCATAACATATTAACCGATTAGTTTCTCCTTTGTGTTTTTCTATAAAATGTCTAGCAGCACCCGAGACTTGTGTCTGTTGATTTTTTATATTACTGATGTGCTCAGCTATTCTGGTTTTAAATTTCCGTTTGGTACTGCCGACATATTTTTTATTACAGATGACACATTCGATTATATATATAACATGGTGACTGTTGCAGTTGAGAAAACTTTTAATGGGATAACTATTAATGCAATGTCTATCACTAAAAAAAAATTTTTATTGCACAATTTGCATACATTGCATCGTGGGCCTCCACATTGAAAAAAACCTTTTTGGGCTAACCATGTTTTTCCCGTTTTTTTCTCACATAGAGTACTGGGTGAAATGATATTGCCAATAGTTTTGTTTCTTTTGGGGACACATTGTACCCCTCTGTCAATGATTTTGCTTAAAACAGGGTCTTGTCGCAATATATTGATATTGCGCATGAAAATGGATTTTACCTCTTTAAAGTTGTTGCTATATTTAGTGGTAAACGTAAGTTTACCATTGTTCTTTTTTGCCGATTTATTATTTTGTTTATTTTGGAGTAGTTGTTGTTGAGTTTTATTTTTGATTTTTTCTTTAGATTTTTTTAAGAGATTTTGGGAATATCCCCTAGTTTTTAATCTAGTGTCCATAATTTTTTCACACTGTTCGTAATCTTCCTGTGTTGTACATATTCTCTTAATTCTTACATATTCTCCATATGGTATGGCAGCAATAGTATTGGGTGCATGATAACTAGTGGCCTTGAGGATAGAGTTACCAGTACCAGGTCTTCTGTACAGTGTCGTAACAACCCTACCCGTGGCTAAGTCACCTGACAGGTAGATATCTAGAAAGGGGGTACCCTCTTTACTCCAATTTCCTGTAAAATGCAAAATTACAGTCATTGCGATTAATGTAATAAAAAAAAGGTTGTAGGAGCGCTACATTGTGACCCCAAATAATCAGGAGGTCATTGATGTAGTGCCCATACCATGTGATACATTCAGAATAGGGATTATGTTTGTTGAAGATGACATGGTGCTCCAACCATGCCATCATCAAATTAGCCAACGCTGGAGAGGACGTAGCTCCCATTAGCGCCCCTATTAATTTGAGGTAAAATGTATCCAAGAATTTAAAATAATTGCTCTTTAATAGAAATTCTATGGACATGAGTATGAATTCCTGGAGACCAACGTCATAGGTACTATAGCGTGTGAGGAAAAAAGAAACCGCAATGACAACAAGATCATGTGGAATGCTAGAGTACAAGCTCGTGACGTCACAGCTTATCCAAGTAAGACTAGAATTCCATTCTTTTTTAGACATTATTTGTAACACCGCCTTAGTGTCTTTTAGATATCCAGGTATTTTGCATACAATGGGCTGTAGATATTTATCTAGCCATACACTAAGTTTTTCATTGAGTGAGTTGTTACCTGCAATAATGGGTCTCAAACCTGGTGGGAATTTGTTTTTGTGTATTTTAGGGGCACCGTAGAATACAGGTATAACTGGATCTTTAACATATAAATATTTTTTTTTTTGTTTCTCCGTTATGGCCCCCAAACAAATACCATCTTCCAACAATTTTTCCAGATTTTTTTGGAACTGTTTAGTAGGATTAGCTTTCAATCTGCGATATGTTTTTACATCATCCAAAATATCAAATGCCTGCTTAGTGTAGAGTCCAGTGTCCATCAGAACCGTAGCCCCCCCCCTTGACAGCTTTTTTGATGACAAGGTTATGATTATCTTTAAGTTCTCTAAGAGCCCTGGATTGAGACATTGTTACATTTTTACAATGCTTTTGTTTTTTATGCATATTTTCTATGTAGTTCCATAAGATCTCCTTCCATAACGCTTTGGAAACTATCCAGGGCAGAAACCCTGGCCTTAATAGGATAGAAGTCAGGGTTGGGCATGCTGTGATGGACACTGGACTCCTGTACACAACCCAATTCCAAACTGGATTCACTCTCCAGATCATGCAAGGATTTTAATGCCAGTTGCTCTTGGAACATCAAATCTGTATATTCATTATTGCTTTCAAAATCTTTATACACATTCTTCTCATTATCAACATCAGATTTTTCAATGAAAAAATGCTTTTTGACTGTTAATAGCATGGATAACCTGTTGATGTCCAGCATGGTAGAAAACAGGTCAAATTGGCAATCTGGTGTAAAGTCTAACCCCTGTTGTAGAACTTCTATCTGTGCTTTAGTAATGATAGTAGGGGTAAACAAAACTACTTGTATGTCTTCTAGCGTTTCCTGTAAGTCCGTTTCCTTCGTCCTGGTGCTTGTGTAGTTTTTCCCATAGTTGCAATGTCCTCTTCCTCCCTGTTTGCTTTGTTTTTTGATCCATGTTTATTAGTAGCAATATCTTCTAGACTTGTATCACCATTGTCCGTGGCCTCTGCATCCGTATTGCCACTATCCATACTATCTATGTCGGAAAAATTAACAGATCTCTTTTGATTTTTTAGCCATCTTTTTTTCTTCAATATAGATCTAGGAGTGAAAGGTTGTCTTTCCTTGTTCCAGGTATAGACTCTACCATTTTTGTAATCATCAGTATCTCTGGCATACTTGCACTTTTTATTTTCCATGATGGTTTTTTCTAATGTATTTAATGTTTCCTTTAGTTTGTTATGCAACACTGTATATTCGCTTGTATCTTTAGATGTTTCCATCTTCTTTTTGGTGTCTTGTATCAGGTTTTCTATTTCTGCTAGTTTAGACATTTCAAATTCAATTATAAGGTTGATTAGTGCCATAGAGCAGTCTGTAAGGATGCCATTCCATTTTAACATAAACTCTTCAGAACTTATAAATGATGGGACTTTCTTTAGGCGCAGGCCTCTCAGTATAATTTTCTTTTCCTGATAGGTTTTCAGGGATTGTTGGTCCCACCATATCTTTAATTCTTTAATTTTTGCTTTTTCTAGTTCTGAAAAGAGCTGTTTCAATTCCGTATTATCATTTTCTGGATAGTTAGTATCCTCAAATACTCGTGCTGCTTTAGCCAGCCGTTCAGACAATCCCATCGATTGCTGCATGCTCGCAGATATATAGTGTGCATTCAAAGCCCAAGAGTCCAGAGAAATATGGGGAGTTGCGTGGCAAGCGTGTGCTGCAATATTCAATAACCTATTTTGTGTATACCGGCTTAAATGAAAATGTGAACACAGGTGGTTAGAGTAGACCCATATGAGCCAAAAATTTGCAAACAGCAATGTCCATAGAAAAAAAAATCCAGGTCACTCACCACTCTTGCATCTTAGTGTGAAAGCCATATATGCTGTTGCTCGTGTAGGTCTCACACGAAGTTCCGCTGGCTAGGCGGTGAACAATCAGGAAAAAGAGCAGGTGTGCACGCTAAACTCCCAACGTGGTAGTAGTCACAGACATCACCAAAATGCTTCGTGTAGAAAACGAGCAGTTTTATTAGATAAATGGTTAAAACAGCACACAAAGCATATGTAGCAGCCTATGGAGGACTAACGTGTTTTGAGCTGTTCTAGCTCTTGCTCACAGTCAAATGTATGCTACTAGTGCTTCACTTAAATATAACATTAAAACCAATCATAGTATAGCTTACTGTGACATCACAAATAAAGATTTGATGCTCTTGGGCGGAGGAATAACGGGAGGCAGACCGGCCATGGCAGGTATGTTAAGAAGTTAGTTTTTAAAGTATAAATAGATTTTAATAAATATAGGTTAAGTCAGTTTTATAATTCAAACCTGCCAGGAATCTAGTGTCCAAATTTAATATCCAGTGTGCCTCCCGTAGCCTCAGCTTCTTAAGCCAATCTCCACCTCGGTATGGTGAGTCCACATTTTCAATAGCATAGCATATTAACCCATTAGTTTCTCCTTTGTGCTTTTCTATAAAATGCTTAGCAGCACCCGAGACCTGTGTCTGTTGATTTTTTATATTACTGATGTGCTCAGCTATTCTGGTTTTAAATTTCCGTTTGGTACTGCCGACTAGTGTTGAGCGATTATTATTGACAAAGTTGAAATCGGCACGGTTTTTATGTTGATAGGATTTTCTAGATCACGCGATAATTTAGGTTAAAATCTGTGCATAATCTATTAATATCGCAACATTTTCGGCGCTTCCTGTCATTTTGGCGGCCAGCAAATCAGCTTAGAGACTAGAGCAGGGTGAGCTGTATGTGCGACGTCATGACTGGGATGTGTATGGTTGCGATTGGCTGGAAAAATCACATGACCTCGTTTTACATAGAACAGCCCTTCCTGTTCATGATCAGTGTGTGTCAGTATCTCAAAGGAGTAGGATGTGTGCTCTGACTCTGTGCAAACAGCTCAGCGAAATTATTCTATTTGTTCAAAGAGACAGCTATACTTAGCTGTTG
>JAODAL010033360.1:0-45665 GCA_025379985.1 Phyllomedusa bahiana
CAGAGTGTGGAGGTGGGCAGCTGCAGCCACAGGGAGATGGGGGTCAGAGAGGGGGCACTATGGGGCATTCCCGGAGGTTTGGGAAAAAACAGGAGTAGGCCACAGGGGTGGCACCCCCGGGCAGGGGTGGGGGAGGTTTACGGGCAAGGCCACAACAGCAGCATGAGGAAGAGAGTTTTTCCCCAAAGACAGGGTTGTGGAGGGTGGGACAAAAAGGAGTAGGCCCAGGGGGTGGCACAAAAGGGCACAGTGTGTAGGTCAAAGGGAGCCCGCCCAGCAAACAGGCATGAGGTCCCGGGCGTGACACAAGACGAGTGTGGAGATCACGGCAGCAGCCCAGAAGTAGGCATGGGGGTCAGGGGAGTGGCACAATGACCACAGGGGTGGGTTTTACGGCTTAACAGCAGCAGCAGCATGAGGTTTAAAAGAGTGGCACCAAAGGGAAAATTTTGGAGGTGGCAAAAACAGTTTAATGGCAAAGAGTTTGGGACAAAGACAGGGAAAGTGGAGGTGGGGCGCAGCCGTTGCAAGGGGGGTCAGGAATGGGAAAAATTTTACAAAAGTGTGGGGGGTTCCGGCCAAACAGCCAAAAAGCAGCCAAACATGGGGGTCAGGGAGTGACACAATTTAAATTCTGGATTGGGGGGCAAAACAGCAGGGAGGCAAAAAAGATTTGGGACAATGACAGAAAGTGGAGGGGACAGCCGCGCAAACATGGGGTGTCAGGGGAATGGCACAAAAGGGCACAAATTGGAGGGAAAGGGGAGCCCGCCAAAAGCACGAGCTTTGGGGGTCGGGGAGTGGCCAAAAATTTAAAAGAGAGTGGGAGGGGGCCAAAAAGGATTTTAGGCCAAAAGAAATGGCACAATGGGCGAGTGTGTAGGTCACAGCAGCATCCACCGCAGCAGGGTTTAGATCGACAGCGGCACAATGACATTCTGGAGGTGGCAAAAAATCGGAGTAAGGCCCAGAGTGGGGCCCCTGACACAGTGTGGGGGGTGACAGAAAGCAAAAGCATTTAGGTCCAAAGGGGTCCCCCAAGGAATAACAGTGTGTTTGGTCACGGCAGGGGGTAACGCAAAAGGATGAGGGGGAAAAACAAATGGGGAAAAATGACCAAATTTTGGAGGTTTGGGAAAACCCCCAGGAGTAGGCCCCAGGTTTGGAAAAATTGGGCAACCCGTGTTTGGGGGCCGGCAAAAAGCAACAGCGCGCATGAAAGGGCAGGGGTAGTGGCAAATGACATTCTGGAGGTGGAAAAAAAAGTAGTAGGCCACAGAAATGGCACAAAAAGACAGGGTTGGAGGTGACCGCAAACCAAACAAAAACAGCAAACAGCTGCGCCCCTGCCTGACGCGCATGCTGAGCCCCCTTCTCCTGGGCGATGATGAAACCCCTTTTTTCAAACCCGGCTCCCAAGTGCGGTCGGGGTTTATCAATCATCGAATTTTTTGTTTTCCCCGGTTTTACTGCTGTTTCCCCTCACCCGGGCTTGGGTATGCAGAGGCTTTACCCCTTAACAAAAATTTACCTCCCATACCCCTCTTTTTAAAACTTTACTTTGCCGGGCCTTTCTTTCAAGAAAGCAGGGGTTTTTTTGGCCCCATTTCTTCCCCTGCCCAAATGCTGCTGAAATTTTCCCCTCAAATTGGGTTTATCCTTTTCTTATAAGTGGCGCTGAGCCCAGACCCCCTTTGGGGATCTTTTGGCCTTTAGGGAAAAAGGATGGGACGAGGCCCGGGGTTTAGGGGCGGGGAGGGAGCTGCCCGGGTCCCGGGCCAAAGCCAACTAAGTTTCTGGTCTGACGTTTCCCCCCGACTCTTGGCTGGGGTTGTTTAGATGTCAATTCTGGGAGGAAGTTGGGAATGCCTAATCAAAAAATTTTAAGAACCCCTTGGGTTGTGAAACAAAAAACCCCGGGCCCCTAGATGACAGGGCAGTTCGGCCTCAACCCAGTGGGCCCCGCCTTTTGACGTTCCTTGCTGTGCTGCGACAGGGGGGCCCGCCCTGGAAATTTGTCCAATGCCACCCCTGGGTGAAAAGGGGCCCGCCCCCTCTCTGGGCTGACATACTGTTTTTTTTTAAAATGTAAGACACTGTTTTTGAAAAAATATCTTGGGGAAATTTATTTTAAAAACACACCCTTTTATTTGACTCCAAAATGAACCCAATAACAAGCTTGGTTAACCCGGGGTTTTTAAATTGCGCTCCCAAAAAATTTGGGAAAAAATTTTAAAAATTAAGTATGTGCCGTTTTTAAAAAAAATTTTGTATTTTGCTGGGAAAAATTAAAAAACCAAAAACAGGTTAATTAACCTTGAAATTTGAATTATGATACCCGGCCCAAAATTTTTTTTTTTGGCGGTGAAAAAGGGACCTTTCCCTTTTCTTAAAATACAAAAAACAGAAAAAATAATTTGTTAACCCCCTTTGGTGTAATTTTTGCAAAAGGGAAATTGGGTGCCAAAAAATTACCGCTTTTTAGTGTTGTTTTAAAACGGTGGGTATTTTTTCGGGGAAAAAAACAACAGAAAAACCCTTTTAATTAACCCTTTAGTTATTTAATTATGCTACAGGCAAAATTTTTTTTTTTTGGGGGTGAAAAGGGAAAGTTTTTTTAGTTTACCACAAAAAGCAGAACAAAGCTTAATTAACCCCTGGATCTAAATTGGGGCAAAATAAATGAGCCCAAACCCAAAAATTTAAATGGTATTTTGGGTTTTTAAATAAAAAATGTTTTTTTAACTGAATACAACGGAACAGGCTTTGATAACCCTTGGGGGTATTCAAAAAGTGTCCAAGAAACTGAGGGAAAATTGCATTAAAAAAGTTATGCGCTGCATTTTTGGGCGCACCCCTGGACTTCAGGGTTTCCCAAACCCCACAAAATCAGAATTAGAACGTAAGAGAAGCGTCTTGGGGACAAGCTTTGGGCAACCCCCCCAAAAAATTTGTATAAAAAAGGGGTTCTTTTGGGGTTTTAGTATCATAAGCAAACAGCAGCGGCCCCGCAGGAAGGGAGGGTTCCCCAAAACTTTCAGGAGAGAAGTTTTGAGGGGCCGTGCATGGCGCCCGGAATTATATTTTTGGGGTGGGGGCGTCCCCAAAAAATCCCGTGGTCTCTGATTGGGGTTCCCTCTCTGCAGATGTCATGTAGGCTTTCGGGCCCTTTTTCCCCCCCAGGCTTCTTTGCCCCAAAGTTAACGGGCCCTGTGTCGCATTTATTTTATCCCAAAAAAAAACATGCCCTTCGTTCCCGAATCACTCCAAAACCCTTGTTTTGGTTTAGAAAAAAAAGGTTTTTCCCGAAATTCTAAAACAAAATTTTTCTTTCATTTGAATCAATTCGGGCCCCTCTCACCCCAAACCCGGGACCCCAAAGAAAACGTAGGTTCGTTCACCGGGGTGATTTGGGGGAAAATTTTAGCCCTTTTTGGGGCGGTTTTTTGGCTCCCAATTTTCCGGATTTAAAAAACCCCCAGGCTTTGGGTTCCGTTTCCCCTCCCCGCCCGGCGAATACGCCACAGGGGGGGGGGGGGGGGGTGACATGCACATTATCCAGGCGGGATACGTGCCATTGATAATGGATGTCTATGGGGCCGGCGAGCTGCTGGCCCCCCCACACACACACACACACACTACCCTGCACAGCACACGCCTTATTTGCGGGGCAAAATCCGTCCCGCAATTACGGCGTGAATAATCCGTGTGAACATTGCCTAACTCATCCCGCAGAAAAACAAGCCTTTAATCAGCTCAATATACATAAAAAAGTTATGGCTGTCAGACTATGATAGAATTTATATCATTGCAATTATACCGACCAGCACAGTAAAGTTATCATGTCATTAAACAGCACATCGAACGCTATAAAAATGAAGCACAAAAAACAATGGTGGAACTTCGTTTGCACGGTCCAATGCTAAAAAACTATGTAACACCTGTGTGCCCAAAATGCACAATACACCCCTAGATAAAATCCATGAGTGGTGTTGAATCAAGGATGTGGTGACTTCTGGAAGTTTTTACCTGTTCTGATACTTTGGGGGCTTTACAAATAGAATATGGAACCCACCAAAATCTGTGTTCTAAAAGCCAAATAGCGATCCCTCCATCGTACGGTCTGCCATGCGCCAAAACAGCAGATTACACCCACTTATAGCGTATTGCCGAACTTGAAAGAAATTGCCTATCAAATTTTGTTATGCTTTAATCCCAGGATTCTTGTAGAAATGAAACATTTTCAGCTAAATTTACAGATTGTCAGGAAGGTCAAAAAAAACTGGCTGCGGCGGTAACGGGTTAAACAGATTATTTTATCTGTAATTTGTATTTGTATTGCTGCTACAAAGTAATAAAAAGCTGAGGGATATCCTCTAGGTGCGGAGATTCCATACATTTCCGGCGGTTGTAAAACACTAAAAAAATTAAGGAAGAGCATCATAAAAATCTGATTTTTTTAATATTTATTTTAAGTTTATATGATAAAAATATGCCTTAACCATCTACCCCTGTAAAACCCACTTTGGAAAAAAGAGCAAATAATGCTATTAGTCGTTTACTTGTCAGAGCTCATTTGAACTCGAACAGCTTTAATGTCATATCTGGAAATCTTTGAGCACAGTATTTTGCTGTTCTTTATTCTTTGAAGGGAAAAGATTAAAGCCATTTCTGATGCATGTAATCTGTCACTTGTGTTTTATGTTGTAAATATAAAACAGGATACTGTTTTGACTTTTTATTGTGATGTTTTACTTCAGATAGAATGTTTTTATATACAAAGTAATTTGGTTACTTTAAAAGCGGCCACACAAAGACAGCCATAGACATAAGCTAACTTTGAGCTGAGATGAGCCACTGCCAGACACCTATCACAGACATACTGTATACCAAAAGGCAGCAATATGATCTGACAGGTACAAACCAACCACCTTCTAAATATACCAGTTGTCAGATTTAAAAAATTATGTATATTGGTAGCTTTAGAGAAACCATGCTGGTGCCAAGGACTGCTTTAAATGAAAAAAAAAAATGTATATTCATCTTTTCTGCTGCTGCCATCTGAGCACTGCCTTAGCTCCAATGTTTCCTGGTGGTCACGCAGCAATGACAATCACTGGTCTCAGCAGTCACTGCTTTTATGTACAGTGCTTGTGAGCTGAGGCCAGTGACTGTCTTGTGGAATAAGAGGGTATCCATTATCATTTTTGTGTCCAAGCCATGTGCATGGTTTTTAAAAAAAAAACACAAAAAAACTCACTTTAATCTGCAGATAAAAAGAAGCGTTTGATAGTGCTGCCTTTTAATTTTATTGATGCACGGTTAATGAGTTACTGTTACGGGTGTCCCTGCGACCCCCGTGTCGGATCGCAGGCACACCCGCACCGTCGCAGCATCCCCAGCTGCGGCCGGCGCCGCAGTCCGGTACACGGGCTGCGGACGTGCCTGCAGCTCTGACATCCACTTACCTCACCATGCTCCTGTTCTCGTCCCGATGCGCGCTCCTGCTGCCGGCCGGGTGCGCGCTCATACCCTATGGCACGCGCGCAGTACTACTGGCAAATTTATAGGGACAGCGCGCCGGTGATTGGTCTCACCGGGCGCTGACCCTATTTAAGCCCTGCCTCTTCCCTAGCACCTTTCCGAATCGATAGTGCCCTGTGCCTTGAGAGGAAGCGTTCCGGAGTATCTTGTTTGTCTACTGTGTACCATACCTTCTGCCTCCGTCCCTCGACCACGAACCATTGCAGCCTGTCCTGACCTTCTGCCTGTCCCCAACTACAAGCCTGCTTCACGATTCTGTACCGCGCAACACCTCGGCTGCCACCGCAAGCAAGTCATGTTAGGGGTAGCGACCTGGTAGAAATCCGCCACAGCAAGTCCATCCCGCTTTGCGGCGGGCTCTGGTGAAAACCGGATCTACTTAGATTCCGCCCCCTGGCGTGGCTTACACCATCGCTTGTGGTTGTCCAGAGGATCCACTTCCACTGACCGTTACAGTTCGATTCGGCCATGGATCTCGCCAAGGTGCCTCTACCAAGTGTCTCTGACATCACCACCATCATGGCCCAGCAAGCGCAGCAGCTTAACCAGCTGTCTACTATGATGCAGCAAGTCCTCGCCACTCAGCAGCAGCAGTCGGCTGCGGTGGCTGCTCCCGTGGCAACCGTTCCAGAGATATCCGCCGGTCCTAAACTCCGGTTGTCCATGCCGCCGAAGTTTGATGGGGACCCAAAGGCCTGCAGGGGATTCATCACCCAGTGCTCCCTCCATGTGGAACTTATGGCTGGTCAGTTCCCGTCTGAAAGCTCCAAGGTGGCCTTCGTGGTCAGTCTCCTCTCCGGAAAAGCCCTGGCCTGGGCGACAACACTCTGGGACCGAGGCGATCCGGTCACAGCTGATCTGGCGACATTCCTGCAGGAGTTCCGCAGTGTCTTCGAAGAGCCTGCCCGCACTTCGTCTGCCGAGACCGCCTTACTGAACCTGCAGCAAGGGAACTCCTCCGTAGGTGGTTATTCCATGCAATTCCACATACTAGCTTCAGAGTTGGCTTGGAACAATGCAGCATTATGCGCCACGTTCAAGAAGGGCCTATCCAGCCAGATTAAGGATGCCCTCTCCACATGGGACCCTCCATCTTCCTTAAGCGAGCTCATCCATCTGGCGACATCCGTCTCTTGGAGAGGCGGGAGGAGCTCCTTCAAGAGCGTGTACCAGTCCAAACATGTCATCTACCTCGTCTTGCTCCGGTGTTTTTTCGGCCTACATTGAGGAGAATTTACATAAATCCTTCATCCGCAAGTCTACTTCTCCAGCGAGTGCCGGTTTCTTCTTTGTAAAGAAAAAAGATGGGTCCCTGGAACCGTGCATCGACTACCGCGGTCTCAACAAGATCACCATCAAAAACCGCTATCTTATACCGTTGATCACAGAACTCTCTGATCGTCTCCGGGGAGCTAAAGTTTTTACCAAGTTGGATTTGCGGAGGGCCTATAATCTCGTCCGGATTCGAGAAGGTGACGAGTGGAAGATGGCCTTCAATACTCATGATGGGCACTTCGAGTATTTAATGATGCCCTTCGGCTTGTGCAACGCTCCAGCTGTCTTCCAGGAATTCGTCAATGACATTTTCCGAGACCTCCTGTATGTCTGCGTAGTTGTCTACCTGGATGACATCTTGATTTTTTCACCTGATCTGGAGGTCCACCAGTTGCACATGAGCCAGATCCTGAAACGCCTGCACGAGATCCACCTCTATGCCAAACTGGAAAAGTGGTTGTTCCACCAGATCAGCCTCCCATTCCTCGGATACATAATCTCGGACAAGGTCCTGCAGATGGACCCCACTAAACTCTCTGCCGTTCTACAGTGGCCACGACCCGTCGGCCTCCGGGCCATACAACGCTTCTTGCGCTTTGCAAATTACTACAGGTAGTTTAGCCTGCATTTTTCTACTTTGGTGGCTCTCACCAAGAAGCATGCCAAGCCGAAGAGGCCTTTTCCAAATTGAAGGCAGCTTTCGCCTCCGCTCCCGTGTTGTCCCGGCCCAATGCCGAGAAACCCTTCTATTTAGAAGTCGACGCCTCCTCCATAGGGGCTGGGGCGGTCCTCACCCAAAAGGGGCCCAAGGGCAAGACTCTGGGGACCGCTGTGGTTCTTTCCCCAGGAACATTTTCGCCCTGCGGATACAAACTATACCTTCGGGGATCGAGAGCTTCTGGAATTAAGCTTCACTCTTTAAGAAATGCGGGCGCCACCACCTGGAGAGTGTGGCTCGTTATCGCCGAGAATATATTCACTGATCAAAAAAAATCTCCTCTAACCTCCAACAGAGCAATGTCTAAGACCCACGGCCAGCGAGTGGTCTCTGTTCTTTCTATCGCCCGGGTTTAATTGCATTATCCAATTCCGACCGCCGAGAGGAACGTTAAGGCCTGATGCCCTCTCTCGTGCCTCCGGATGTCAGTGGAGAAGAGGAGTTCACGTCTCCGCGCCACATCTGTGGCCTCCAGAACGTCTGGTATCTTCCCTAGCCAGATGAATGGTCCGGTCTTATTGCAATTGGCGGAGTTTTCATAAAATTCTCTGGACTCTGATTCCGCTGCGGCAGTCTCCCTTCTTTCATCATCTTCGGCGCGCCGCATCCCCGCCCACCCCTCAGCTGCCCACCTGCCTTCCTTCGATGTCCCTTGCGGTGGATAATCTGGTCCGCGACCTGATTCTGCCGTATTGGATGGAGACGTGCCAACTCTGCTCCATTCCTCTGCCTCGTAAAAAGGTCCCAAGTGCGTGGACAAGACTAGAAAGACCCCCTCATTCCTTTGTCCCCGGGGGGATATGGTATGGGTGCTGTCTGCCAGGTAGTGTCCTTTTAAATCCCTATCTACAAGGCTGGGCCTCCCCGTTTTTTTAGGGTCCCTTTCAGTTCCTGAAGCGCATCAAAGAGTTATCCGGTAGCCTTACAAGCTCCGGCTCCCTCAACCTATGCGCAAGCCCAAACTCCTTCCACTTCTCCCTGCTGAAACCGGTCATCCATAACCGATTCTCTCGATCTGTGGTTCCCCCGTCTCCCGTGGCTAACTCCACCAAGGTTTTTACCATCAAATAAATTTTGGCCATGAAGGTGGTTTAGGGGAGATGATTTTTTTTGGTGGACTGGAAGGGGTTTGGGCCGGAGGAAAGGTCGTGGAAGCCGAAGGAGAACATCCTGGATCGGGGTCTCTTCTCTAAGTTTATGTGCGGACCCGAAATGAGTGGAGTCCAATAGTGGGGTTACTGTTACGGTTTCCCTGAGACCCCCGTGTCGGTGTTCCGCAGACACGCCCCCGCAGCTCTGCACGGTCTACTTAGACCACAACCACACTGCCAGTTCTCCAGTCCCGTGCACACTCCTGCTGCCGGCCGGGTGCGCGCTCGCCACCTAGGGCGTGATTGGTCTCACGGGGCGCTGACCCTATTTAAGCCCCGCCTCTTCCTTAGCACCTTGCCGAATTGATAGTGCCCTGTGCCTTGAGAGGAAGCGTTCCTGAGTTTCTTGTTTGTCTACTGTGTAACCGACCTTCAGGCCTGTTTTCCTGACTACTGAAACCATTGTCCGCCGCCTGTCCTGACCTTCTGCCTTCCCCTTGACTACGATCCATTGCCACCGTGTCCTGACCTTCTGCCTTCCCCGACTACGATGCCTGATTCAACCGATTCTGGTAACCATGCAACACCACGGCTGCCACCGCAAGCAAGTCAACATAGGGTAGCGCGCCTGGCAAGCAAATTCACCGCAGCAAATCCATCCTTCTTTGCGCGGCTCTGGAGAAAACCGGACCCCACTTTAGACTCCGCCCCCTGCGTGGCTTTACACCATCGCTTGTGGGTGGTCCATAGATCCACTTCCACTGACCGTTACAGTTACTAAACTTCACAAATGTAATGTAGTATATCCACAAACTATAGCAATTTACTATTGCTAAATCGCAGTGTGAATGCACACAATGATCAGTGATCAGGCTAAAAGTATTGTTTGTTTTTGATGAAAATTAGATCTGTTAGACATTTAAATTTTAAAGTGATAGAACAATAAACTTGCATTTACAGTGGTGCTCATTAAGTTTTTGTGGGGATTGTTAGTCAGGGATTTCAGAAAATTGATTATGTATGGAATATAGACCCTCTCTTAATTTTAGAATGCACATGTCAAACTGTACTTTTCACACAACTTGCTTAATGGCGAAATTCACAACAGGAAAAATATCAAATCTGAGGTATTTGTTGATATAGTGGCCACTATTTTTGCAAGCTCGCAAACCACGTCAAGATACTTTTTTTTCTTCTCTATGCTAACAAATTACAAAAAAATCAGATAAAATGGAACATTATTTACTCAAAAACACAAACACAAGGTCATACTTATAGCTCAATTGCTGAATAATAGACTAAACACAGAAAAAATGGGGAACCTTGATCTAGTTTGCGATTACTGTATCAACTAATATCTCATATTTGATATTTTTACAGTGCATAATTTTTTGCCCTAAAAACTGTGGAATAGATGTTTCAGTATTTTGTGTTGTACACGTACGGGAAATCCCTAAATGAAGCATTTATCTATCGTATCAAACATGAAAAAACTTTGAGACTCTTCTCGTTCACATAATTTGATCAAAAGATGCTTAAGCGCCCACTTACTTCAACGTGGTCTCAAATCGGGCATCCCTAGCCAATCTTTACCTCTCAATCAGCCAATCAGTGCCTCGCCGCTGGGTCCCAAACCGACCACCAATATTCAGAAGAGAAAAATAAAAAAAACACCCAACCTGCAAGCTGCCCCTCTTATGCAGCCTGTGGAGAGTGTGGCAATCTTTTGATCAAATTATGTGAACCGCGGAGTCTCAAAGATTTTTCCTGTATAGATAGCTATCAAAAATGCTTTCTTTAGTGAATTCACTTATGTAATTGCTCTTTTTGCAGAAATTTGCCGCTGGCGTGCGGTCTGTGTGCGTTACAATGTATAATTTTTAAAAAAAAACAATTTTGTGTGCCGCAGCCCTGCCAGTGCACCCAGGTTTGCATACGTTTTTTTTCAGAGGTGTTTTGTGTGCGAAAACATACGTTAATCTTTTGGTGTACATATTGATTTTGAACCTAGAGGAAAAGGAAGGGGTGCTTCCATTTTGTGTTTCTTGTCCCCCGCCCACTCTCACAGGCTGTCCAAAGAGGGGCAAGCTTTGCTGTTGGTGTTTTTTTTTTATATTTTTTCTCTCTGAATCAATGAGTTCTGGGTTTGACCCAGAGAGGGAGGCCTGATTGGCTCGATTTGAGAGGGTAAAGATAGTATAGGACTGCCCGATTTGAGACCACGATTGAAGTCTTGGCAGCTTTAAGCATCTTTTGAACCAAATATGTGAACCGAGAGTCTCAAGTTTTTTTCGATGTATGATAGATAGCATAAATCTTCTTTAGTGGATTTCCACGTAGTGTATTGCTCTTTTTGCAGAAATGTGCCGGCTGGCGGCGGTCGTGTGTGCTACATGTATAATTACATTGTTGGCCGGCAGCCCCTGCGCGAGTGGCACCAGGTTTGCATACGTTTTTTCAGAAGGTGTTGTTTGTGTCAAGAAAACATACGTTAACTATTTGGTGTACATTGAATTTTAAACCAAGATGGAAAGGAAGGGGTTGCTTCCATTTTGTGTTCTCGTCCCCCGCGCCACTCTCACAGCGCTTGTCATAAGAGTGGGCAAGCTTTGCAGGTTGGGTTTTTTTTATTTTTTTCTCTTCACTGAATAATGGAGGTCGGGTTGACCCACGGGAGGCCTGAATGGTTCGATTGAGATTTAAAGAAAGGATATGACTGCCCGATATGAGACCGACAGGTTGAAGTCGTGGGCAGCTTAAGCATCTTTTGATCATTATTGAACCGAGAGTCTCAAAGTTTTTCATGTATGATAGACTACATAAATGCTTCTTTAGGGATTTCCACTAGTGTATTGCTCTTTTTGCATAAATGTGCCGCTGGCGGCCGTTCTGTGTCGACATGTATAATTACATGTGTGCCGCAGCCCTTCCAGTGGGAACCCAGGTTTTGCATACGTTATTTCAGAGGTCTTATTGTGTGCAGAAACATACGTTATATTTGGTGTACATGATTTTAACCTAGATGAAAGGAAGGGTGCTTCCAATTTAGTGTTTCTGTCCCCGCCCACCTCTCACAGGCTGTCCATAAGAGGGGCAGCTTTGCAGGTTGGGTGTTTTTATTTTTTCTCTCTGAATAATGGATGTTCGGTTGACCATTGGGGAGGCCTGATTGCTCGATTGAGAGGTAAAGAAAGGAAAGGACTGCCCTATTTGATAACCGACGTTGAAGTCGTGGGCATCTAAGTCATCTTTGAACAAATTAAGTTAACCCGAGAGTCTCAAAAGTTTTTTTCATTAATGTAGATACATAAATGCTCTTTAAGGGATTTCCACGTAGTGTAATTGCTCTTTTGCAGACATGTGCCGCTGCGGCGTCGTGTGTGCGTACATGTAAAATTACATGTGTGCCCGCAGCCCTGCCAGGGGCAACCCTAGGTTTGCATACGATTTTTCAGAGTGTTTTTTTGTGTGCAAGAAAACATACGTTATAATTGGTGTATTCATTGATTTTAACCTAGATGGAAAGGGAAGGGGGTTCTTCCATTTTTGTGTTTCTGTCCCCGCCCACTCTCACAGCTGTCATAAGAGGGGACAAGCTGCAGTTGGTGTTTTTTATTTTTTCTCATCCTTGAATATGGAGGTCGGTTGACCCACGGGAGTCCTGATTTGGCTCAAATTGAGAGGTAAAGATAGGATAGGACTCGCACCGATTTGAGACCCACGTTTTGAAGTCGTGGGCAGCTAAGCATCTTTTGATGCAAATTATGTGAACCGAGAGTCTCAAAGTTTTTTCATGTATTATAGATTAGCATAAATTTCGCTTCTTTAAGGGTTTTCACGTAGTGTATTGCCTATTTTCAGAAATTTTCCGCTGGCGCGGTCTGTGGTGCGAACAATGTATAATTTACATGTGTGCCGCAGCCCTGCCATGGCACCCAGGTTTGCATAAGTTTTTTCATGAGGTGTTATTGTTGTGCAGAATAGCATACGTTTATATTAGTGTACATAGATTTTAACTATGTATGGAAAGGAGGGGTGTTCCATTTTGTGTTTCCTGGTCCCAGCCCAATCTCACAGGCTGTCATAAGAGGGGCAGTCTTTTGCAGGTTTGGTGTTTTTTACTTTTTCTCTCTAATAATGGAGGTCGGTTTGACCCAGCGGAGGCCTGATTGGCTCGATTGTGAGAGGTAAAGATAGGATAGGACTGCCCGGATTTGAGACCACGTTGAAAGTCGTGGGCAGCTTAAGCATCTTTTGATCAAATTATGTGAACCGAGAGTCTCAAAGTTTTTTCAAGTATTTTGTGTTGGACACCTGAATAGTAGAGGCATCATAGGCTGTAAGAAAGTGTGGTGTACCACATGTAACTGTTAGAGATGGTTGAATTTCTCGGCAAAAAATAACTTCGTTACGAATTACTTCGGGACGAATCACGTTAAAAAAACAGCTATTTCCAGGCTGCACAGAGCCTGCAGGGTGCTGTAGAACGTTGTGCCATGCTTAAATATGCAGAGGGAGCTTGGTTTGGTCTTCATACAATGTTGTGTTTTAGTATGACACGCACATGACTGCCGCCCGCTCTTAGAATCGCTTCACTATAAAATTCCCTGGCACTTAAGAGGGCAAAACTGACCAAAAAACTGAAGGGGGAATGAGCCTAAATAAAGTCATGGCAGCAACAGCTGGAAAAAAACAAGCTGAGGGCTCAGGTGGCAACATGAGTGACAGAGAGTGGAGGTGACGGTGGCAGCCACAGCAGAATGAGGTCAGACAGTGGCACAATGATATTCTGGAGGTGGCAAAAACAGGAGTATGCCACAGAGTGGCACAATGACACAGTGTGTAGGTTAGGGAAGCAGCCACAGCAGCAGCATGAGGTCAGACAATGGCACAATGACATTCTGGAGGTGGCAAAAACAGGAGTAGGCCACAGAGTGGCACAATGACACATTTTTTGAAGGTCACGGCAGCAGCCACAGCAGCAGCATGAGGTCAGACAGTGGCACAATGACACAGTGTGTAGGTCACGGCATCAGCCACAGCAGCAGAAATGAGGTCAGACAGTGCAAAATTTGACACAGTTTTAGGTCACGGCAGCAGCATGAGGTCAGACAGTGGCACAATGACACAGTGTGTAGGTCACGGCATCAGCCACAGCAGCAGCATGAGGTCAGACAGTGGCACAATGACACAGTGTGTAGGTCACAGCATCAGCCACAGCAGCAGCATGAGGTCAGACAGTGGCACAATGACAGTGTGTAGGTCACGGCAGCAGCCACAGCACAGCATGGGGTTCAGACAGTGGCACAATGACATTCTGGAGGTGGCAAAAACAGGAGTAGGCCACAGAGTGGACAATAACACAGTGTGTAGGTCACGGCAGCAGCCACAGCAGCAGCTTTGAGGTCAGACAGTGGCACATTGACAGAGTGTGTAGGTCACGGCATCAGCCACAGCAGCAGCATGAGGTCAGGCAGTGGCACAATCACACAGTGTGGTGGTCACGACAGCAGCCACAGCAGCAGCATGAGGTCAGACAGTGGGACAATGACAGAGTGTGTAGGTCACGGCCAGCAGCCACAGCAGCAGCATGAGGTCAGACAGTGGCACAAAGACATTCTGGAGGTGGCAAAAACAGGAGTAGCCACAGAGTGGGACAATGACACAGTGTGGAGGTCACGGCAGCAGCCACAGCAGCAGCATGAGGTCAGACAGTGGCACAATGACATTCTGGAGGTGGCAAAAACAGGAATAGGCTACAGAGTGGGACAATGACACAGTGTGTAAGTCACAACAGCAGCATGAGGTCAGACAGTGGCACAATGACAGAGTGTGTAGGTCACGGCATTAGCCACAGCAGCAGCATGAGGTAAGACAGTGGCACAATGACACAGTGTGTAGGTCATGGCAGCAGCGACAGCAGCAGCATGAGGTCAGACAGTGGCACAATGATATTCTGGAGGTGGCAAAAACAGGAGTAGGCCACAGAGTGGCACAATGACACAGTGTGGAGGTTACGGCAGCAGCCACAGCAGCAGCATGAGGTCAGACAGTGGCACAATGACATTCTGGAAGTGGCAAAAACAGGAATAGGCCACAGAGTGGCACAATGACACAGTGTCTAGGTCATGACAGCAGCCACAGCAGCAGCATGAGGTCAGAAAGTGGCACAATCACATTCTGGAGGTGGCAAAAACTGGAGTAGGCCACAGAGTGGCACAATGACAGAGAGTGGAGGTGACGGCGGCAGGAGCAACAGCATGAAGTCAGAGAGTGGCACAATGACACAGTGTGGAGGTCACGGCAGCAGCCACAGCAGCAGCATGAGGTCAGACAGTGGCACAATGACACAGTGTGGAGGTGGGTGGCAATACCCAGTCCTGGTAAAAGATGGTTGGTGGCAGATGGAGAAACTGTCAGCAAATGTGTGGCATCAGGCGGGTGGCGGCATCAGAATAGTGGCTGAGGCAGTTAGTTTGAACCCAGACTCATTTCTCACAGTTTTGGGTGAGGCGTCATGGCTGATGTAGTCTAAACGCCTAAGGCATTGGTGTGTGGAAATCCTGGCCGATCCACGCTTGATTCATCTTGACAAAGGTCAGCCCGTTCCACATTTCCTGTGGACAAGCGGGTTCTCCTTGGGGTAAACGATGGCCCCCGCCGCACTGAACACCAGCTCTGATGCCACACTACTGGCCGGGCAGGACAGCTTCTCCACTGAAAACTCGGCAAGTTGCGGCCACACATCCAGTTTGGCTGCCCAGTAGTCCAGCGGATCTTCTAACTAGGGTGGCAGAGTGCTTTCCAAGTAGGCCACCACCTGTTGGTTCAGGGCCCTGCTCCAGGTCCTGCTGCTGCTGCTGCGACTGCCCTCCTCACTAGGCGGTGAAGGAAGCTGCCTCATCAGTGACTCCAGACTTAGGTTCTACTGATGGAGCGGGTACTGCTCCGACCCCCCCCCTTTTCCCCCAGCAGCCGCGCAGTAGTACGTGAGCGCTGAGGAACCCTCCAGTCAGACCTGTCAGAGGAGGGACGATGCCGCACATAGGCAGCAGCCAACTGATTACGGAGGATTTCCCTATAGTATTTGAGTTTGTCTTCCCTCTCAATAGCTGGGAAAAAGGCTCCCTATTGGACCGGTAGCGAGGGTCCAATAGGGGGAGAGCCAGAAGTCATCCCTCTGCCGGATGCTGACTATTCGGGCTGTCACTACCGGAAAAATCAGCATGCTGCGGGCCATCTGCACAAGTGACTCCGAGGGGGTCCCTGCCTCCATCTTCACTGTTACTCCCACGGTGCTTGCGGGTCATCGCCTCGTCTTCCTCATCTCCATCTACCTCCTCCAGCTGCTCCTGTTTCCTCCTCCCCTTGTCACCTGGTAGAAAATCCACTCATTTCACCAGACAATGTTCTGCCCCCAATTTGCCCTCCTCCTCCTCCTCCTCCTCCTTTTCAGTACCCACCTGACTCATGTGTCCGCGAGATGTTGTCGCGACGTCTCCCTTCCCCTACCCAGACAGTTTTTTCAGCATCTGTTCCAGGACATTTAGCAGTGGAATGACGTTTTCATCCTGTAGTCCTGGCGACTGACAATAATGTGGCCTCCTCGAATGGCCTCAACAAACGGAGGTGTCACGCAGAGCTGCCACTGGCTGACATCAAAGTTACACAGGGGAGTACTCCTGTCCGCCTGGATCATAAAAAAAATCGTTAATGGCCTTTCTTTTGTTCATACAGTCGGTCCAACATGTGCAGGCGGAATTCCAACGGTGGAAACATCGCATATCAGAGTGTGTTGGGGGAGGCCGTTCTGCCATTGCAACTCGAGGAGGGTGTTCCTGGCTTTGTAGGAATGGATGAAGTGCATGCACAATTTCCTGGCCATTTTCAGAATCTTCTGAAGATCGGTGGAAGACTTCAGGAACCTTTTCACAACCAGATTGAACACATGCGCCATGCAGGGTGCATGGACCATCCCTCCTCGGTGCAGGGCGAACACCATGTTTCTCCCATTGTCCGTCACCATGATCCAATTTGCAGTTGGCGCAGAGAAGCCACACATCGATTTCTTGCTGCATGACGCGGAGCAGTTCCTCCCCTATGTGACTTTGTTCGCCAAGGCAAGCCAGGTGTAGAACTGCGTGACACCGCTGTGCCCTACACAAGTGTGATGATGGAGCAGTCCTTGGGGAGGCTGAGATGGTGGTGGTGGTGGAGGAGGAAGAGGCGGACATTGGCGCAGTTTGACAACGTGGAGGAGAAAGCGGCGTCTCCTGTCCAAGTTGTTGGTGTGCCTGGGCCGGAAGCACATTCACCCAGTGGGCCGTAAAGGACATGTACTGGCCCTGACCGTAGTTACAGCTCCAGACGTCCCGCGGGCCGTGCACCTTGGAACAAACCGATAAGCTCAAGGACTGGCCCACTTTCTGTTCTACATATTTATGAAGTGCTGGTACTGCCCTTTTTGGAAAAGAAATTATGGCTTGGAACTCTCCATCTCGGCTCGACACAAGCCATTAAATTCTCTGAACGGTGCAGATCCACCATTTGGGAAAGGGAGGGACTGCAGCACCAACAACTTGGACAGGAGCACAGTCAGCTTCTGCCTTAGGATGGTTGGACGCATACTGTTGTCTCTTTTGCAATCGCCTCGCTGAACGACTGCTGTGCCATGAGTAGCGTGGAGCAGGAGCATCTGGACCGGGGGATGATGTCAAAGAGAAACAGCTCCCTTTCTGCCTTGACTGGGTGCAATAGCATGCGTGCCACTGGGCGCTGCGCTTTCTGCTGCTGTTGCTGCGGCGGCAGGATGGACCACCACATCTGAGCCAACGTTTCTCCCAGGCCAACGGATGGTGACGCTGCATGTGTTGACGCAGGGCCGTGGTGCCAACGTTAGCTCCCTGGCCACGCTTTACTTTCTGCCTACAGATTTTACATATACCTATATTCGGTCCTACGGTGTCTTAGCAAAGAACTGCCACACCCCCCGAGTATCAGAATTTAAACCGCCAACGCTCCCACTGAGTGCTACTCCGCCGCTGCCCTCGCTGAGGGGCCCCTGTGCCGCTACTTTCTTGGTCCTGCGAAGTGGGGTTTTTTAACCCCGTTGGGCCCTGGCTTCCGACCTCACACTGCTGCTATCCTGCTGACCCACGGCCACATGACCCACTTCCTGGCTGCGCCGCTGCCCGACGCGCAAACTGACGCCCTCTTCTCCTGACGATGATGAAGCCCTTTCCTCACCAGGCTCCCAAGTGCGGTCGGCTACATCATCATCTATTTGTGTTTCATCATCACTGCTGTCCTCATCACCGGTCCTTGGGATGCAGAGGGTGACCCCTCACAACATGACCTCCCATGGGCCCCTTCAACATCTATACTTTGCTGCCTACTTCAGAAGCAGGGGATATTTGGGCCCCATTCCTTCGCTGCCAAATAGCTGCTGACTGCCCTCCCAAATTGTTTTATCCCTTTCTATATAGTGGCACTGAGCCCAGACCACATAGTAATCTCTGGGTGAGGGAAACGGATGGACAGAGGCGGGTTGAGGGCCCGGTGAGGGCCGCTGACCTGCTCCCGGGCCAAAGCCAACTAAGGTTGTGTCTGACGTTCCCACCGACTCTTGGCTGGGGTTGTCAGATGTCATCTGGGGGGAAGTGGATGACCTAGTCAACCAATCAAGAACCCTTGGGTTTTTCTAGTCCCGCACACGGCCGCTAGATGGCAGCGGCAGTTGTGGCCTCACCGAGGACCCCTGCTGCGACGTTTCCCCTTGCTGTGCTGCGACCCGGGCCTGAATGTTTGTGCCTCTGCCACTCGCAAGTGAAGAGCCTGCCACCTTTTCTGTCTGACATACTGTTTGTACTAAAATGTACAGACACTGTTTTTATGAAGATATCTGTATATGATAAATACACACCCTGTATTTGACTCCAAATGAAACCCCGTAACAAGTTGGTAACCCCTGGATATAAATTGCGCTCCAAAAAATGGGCAGGAAAAATTTAACTTGTATGTGCCTTTTAAAAACTATGTGTATTTTTACTGAATATTAAAAGCACAAAACAGGCTTAATTAACTTTCGGATATGAAATTATGCTACAGAATTTCTTCTGTGGCGGTGAAAAACAAAGTTTCTTTTACTGAGTTTCAACTGCAGAACAACGCTTAAGTACCCCTGGATGTAAATTGCGCAAAAGAATTGAGCAGCCACAAACACAGCTTTGTAGCGTGTTACAATTCGTGTTTTCCCACGCTACACAACAAGAGAAAAAATTGTAATTAACCTTTGCTTGTGAATTATGGTACAGGAAAATTTAAATTTTTTGGTGGTGAAAAAGACGTTTTCTTGGAGTCACCACAGCAGAAAAACAACGCTTAATTAACCCCTGGATGTAAATTGCGGCAAAGAATTGAGCAGCCATAAACTACTAGCTTTGTAGCGGTTTTACAATTGCGTGTTTTTCTACGCTACACAACAAGAGAAAAAATTGAATAACCTTTGCTTGTGAATTATGGTACAGGAAAATTGTTATTTTTGGCGGTAAAAAGACGGTTTCTTGGAGTCACCACAGCAGAAAAACAACGCTTAATTAACCCCCGGATGTAAATTGCGCAAAAGAAATTGAGCAGCCAAAAATGAAGTGGTATTTGTATTGTAAAAACGCTGTTTTCTTTAAATGAATACAACAGGAAATGGCATAGATCCCCCTTGGAAAATTCCCAAAGTGCTGTGAGCAGATAGCATTAAAATGTATATGCAGCAGCAGTGGACGCACACTGGACTTCAGATCCAATACCTCAAAAAATCAGAAATAGAACATTAAGAGAAGCAGTCTCTGAGACAAGCTGAGACACCCCACAAAAATCGATGTATAAAAATCAGTTCTTCATAACAATCAGCCGCGGCAGCACCTTCCCGATCATACAGTGAGAGCGGTATGAGCTCCCAGCATCGCGCCCGGACTTATATAGTGCGGTGTCGTCACAGAATCCCGCCGGTCTCTGATTGCTTCATCTCTGTACATGTCATGCAGGCTATGCCCTTCTTCTCCCAGAGTGCTTTGCCCCATGTAACGCCATGTGCTCGCGAGCCATTTTATCACTCAAACGCACACTTCGTTCACCCGAAGTACCCCCAACTTCGACTTCGTTCAGAACCGAAGTTTTCCTGACATTCTAAATGAATTCCACTTCGTTAGAATCAATTCGCCCATCTCTAGGAACTGTATAAGTGGCACCCTTTGTATCACCTAATCTATCTGCAATTATAATAATAGTAACCATCCCCATCATGCATAGAAGGCGGGTGAGTGGTTGTCTTATCAGTATTTTTGCATTTGTGCAATCTCCCCTTGTAAGATGTTGTGGCTTCTTTGCACGCTGGTATGAACTGATACTTATTCAATGGGCATTTTTTTATTATTCAGTTAAAGGGGTTTTGCCACGAAGTAAAATTGATGTGGGAAACTTGCAAACTAAATAATAAATATTTTCACCATTTATTATTATTAAAAATTCTAGACCGTTTTTGTTTTAGCTGCTCCTTTAGTGATCCATTGTTTACAGCTCATCTCCAGGAGATACGACCAGGGCTGCACATGCTCCGACATAACCTCTCCCCTCAGGCAGCTACTGAGTGTCCAAACCCCAGGTGTTGTCATTCTACTCCTGTCCTCCTTAGTAATTAGTCAAACAGTGCAAATAAATAAAAAAATAGACCTCAATGAGGTTTGTGCATTGATAAAGAGAAAAAACCCTTGTGCCTGGAGGTAAAAACTTTATCTCTGAGCTACTCACAGCTTTATACATAAACAGACCTTTCTTTGACTTGAGAGAGGAAAGGCATAGTGATGTCATCCTGCAGGGTCACATGATATGCAATTCAAACAAATCACACATGACTTCTTCTGAGCACACAAAGCTGAAGAGCTGGGTACAGGAGGTATGAAATGAGATCATGGCAAAACCCCTTTCACTAATGGATGGGCATGTGAGCTACTGCTCATTAGTTATCTACTGCTGTTATATTACTCCCAAGCAGCACTGGGGATTATATTGCCTCCTACTTGGTTTGGTCTATTATCCAGCCATTGTAGGTATGGACCTGTGTTTGTGTTACTGGAATATTGATAGGATCTGCCATCAATGTCTGATACTGAAAAAATAAGTAATAAAATATCAACTCATCTGAAATGTAATTTAAAGAGGTCTTCAAGAATTGCATGGAGCAAACATGGGGAGTTTCACCACAACTAAGAACCAACTTTAACTCTGTCCAGCACTATGTAGACTTCAATCCAAGGTAAAATTTGACTTTTATTTAAAGAGAAAAGTAAAAATATTCCAAATCCAAAAGCCAAAAACATTGAGATAGTAAGCTCCACAAATGATCATTTTAATGCAGTACTCCGAATGACTGTCCCAGCTCTCAAATCACCTGGCTATCATTTCGCTTATGCATTTCAGATGGAGGTCCTTATTCATAGCATAAAGGATAACAAGCACCCTCCCTGTTTGAAATAGTTTCTAGGGAAAGGAAGGAAGGAGGTCCTTCCGAAACGTTGCGTCATTGCATGGCGGCACAGAGCTGCACTCCATTATGATCGGCCTTCTAAGTCTACCATGGGACTAAAGAAGAAAACTAACAGCTAAGTACTGCCACGTATATATGCGTTTAAATTGCATAAGGTGTTTGTCATTGAACTATGTTTTATATATGCACCAGTTTATAAAGATGAAGTAAAGATATATTTGGTCTATACAGCCTGAATGTGTGTTTGTAACTAATATTGGGGAGTCTAAAGCAAGGTACTCCTAACGGCTGGGACTACATACGTGTGCAGTAATCAGAATACGGCATTTTTTGCATTATTGGACCCTATTTTATTTCTGCATTGCTCTTCGCTGCCTATCAGCAGTGTCATAGCAGAGGGGTGCCCTTAGTTGTGGGGTAAACTTCTGCATCATACACAGCTAAGTTCATCTCTCATAAGAAATCACTGTTCTATAGAGTTTATTCTAATTGTACTCCTGGTTGTCAGTTGTGGGAAAATACCACATTTATTCCATATTCCTTAGAAAAAAAATTCTATTTCTATCCTTGCTTGTCAGTTGTCCGAAAAGACCGCAGTTCTTAGATAATTCGTAGAAAAATATAATTGTTTTACTCCTGGTTGTCAGAAAAGACCGCAGTTCTTAGATAATCTGTAGAAAAAATTCTATTGCTAGTCCTACTTGGCAGTTGTAAATCTCAGGGACTGAAGAAAGAACACTGTTGATTTGATGTTACAGTTCTTCTATAAGACCGCATTTCACAGATATTCAATAGAAACAATTCTGTTTCTAATCCTAGTTGGCAGTTGGAAATTAGAGGGATTTAAGAACGCCTGTGATTTGCTGTCTTTGCAGTACAGTTTTTCAATAAGAGACTGTGAAAAAATCTGCTAGACCTTTTTAATATCTATCTTTCTGAACGTGGAGCAAACTACAGGTGGTAAGGGAGCAAAGAGGGGGGTAGGAGGTGGAGCTAGAGGTATGAGAGAAGGCGCTCCTTCTAGTGCTGCGGACGATACAGAAGCGAGCATTGTCAGTTGCTGGACCATCAGGCCTGTCATCGCTCGGTTACCTGGGAATCCCCGTAATGAAGAGCATCGCCAATCTTTTCCTCAGTGATTAACACAACCTGCATCCAGTGGTTTTACCTCCTCGTCCTCCAAATGACGGCCTCAAATGTCGTCAGCATCCGTGCAATTTGGCGCAAAGGCAGCCCAAATGTCAACCCATGTATAGACCAGTGTGGATAATCCATGTTCTGAAGAGCTCTTTGATGACGCAATGCGGTTGGGGTCAGAAGGCATTCAAAAGATCAAGAGGCCAAAAAGGATGATTTGGTCTGCTCTGAATCTTAATCACTGATGCCGTCAGAGGAGACGGAAGCTGGTCATTTGGCACAAATCCCGAGCGGTCGGCAGTTCCTTGCAGTGCCTGTGGCTTCAAGCCCACAGCTTCAGGATGTAGACTGTCAGGACAAGGAATTCACCTGTGATGATGATGATGTTGATGATGACATTGCTGATCCAACGTGGTCTTTGCTTGCGAGCGCCTCATCAGTGGATGAGGAGGAAGATGTTGGGGTAGTTTTAGTGCGAGTCTGGCCTCAAAAATGGAGAGGGCGGTCGCACAAGTCCGCTGAGATTAGTCCGCCAGCCATGATCAGTGGTGGCAGCGGAAACACCGCTACTAGCTTATCGCCGTCGAACAAGTCCAGGACCTGTGAAGCCTGGGCCTTTTTCGATCAAGCCTCAGATTCGCCGAGCTGTCATATGCCGGATTTGCCGTCAACGCGTCAGTAGAAGGAAGAATCTAAAGTGTTTAACCACCACGAACATGAATAGTCACATGTAGCGAAAGCATGAATTGAAGTGGAGAAATCACTTGGAGAAAAAGGCCACACAGCTTCGGGACTTCCAACCTCTGTCTCCTCCTCCTCCTCCTCCGCCACTTCCAAGACCAACCGTTCCCGCAGCGGCATGAGCAAGGATCAGCCCCAGTGCCACACACCGTCGCCCAAGTACCACCATCAGAGACTCAGCCTACCCTTTCTCCTTCTGCGGCGTCGCTTCAGCTCTCAGGGTACAGCATCAGAGGCTAGTAAGGGCTGTGTTGATGCTGAGGATGAAGAAGTGGAGGAGGAGAATGAGGCATGGCTGGATACCGAAGGTACCGATGTGCCTGCCTTGGAAAGAGGTAGGCATGGATTTGAGGTGGAGGAGGAAGACGAGGAAGATCTGCTTAGTGCCTCTTGACCCCGAGGCTTAGGAAATCCTTGCTGCATCTCTCACATGAGTGCTTGGATGCTCCATTTCTTCCAACATGATCCACGCATCAAGGCCATCAAAATGAACAGCAGTTACTGGGTGACCACCCTCCTTGATCCACGTTACAAAGCAAAAGTCAGCACTTTACTTCCACCTTCACAAATTAACAGGAGAATGCAGGAATTGGAGACCGTGCTCATTGATCAACTCGAGACATCTGTTGTGTCTGCTTCACATTCTAATGTTACAGTGGAGCAACGTGACAGCAGTAGTGTGGCAAGTAGCCGTAGCAGCAGCAGGTATTGTGGCAGAAACCTAATGGGTGACCTCTGGCAATCCATATTTACCACCTCACCAATGTCTGTAATGCAGGGCACAAATCAGACACACAGAGACCACCTTACGATCATGGTCCATGACTATCTACGACTCAACACCGATGTTTTTGGACATATGTGTGCTCACAAGCGGATATCCGAGTGCACGTCCGCCCGGGGCATGATGCGGGGCGCAGTGCGCCAAGGAATCCAGGATGTTTCAGACGGTAAAACTCAGCAACTTTATTGAAACCAATAAAACAGCAACACAGCAACTTAGCCCTCCTCACAGGTGATAACACAGATGCGTTTTGGGTATATTACCCTTGTTCACTGTAATGGCAGGCTGCTGCCATCTTGCTTTTATATGCTGTGAGGGGGGCTAAGTTGCTGTGTTGCTGTTTTATTGGTTTCAATAAAGTTGCTGAGTTTTACCGTCTGAAGAATTCTGGATTCCTTGGCGCACTGCGCCCCGCATCATGTCCCGGGCGGAGGTGCACTCGGATATCCGCTTGTGAGCACACGTATTTCCGCCAGGCCGGTGGTGAATTCGGAACAGAGCACAGAGTTCTGGTGATTACCCAAGCGAACGGAGGATAAAGTCCACGAAGGTGAGCCGCATTACTACATTGTTTTTGGACATATTCCGGATCCAATCGACTTCTGGATGTCCAAAATGGATGAATGGCCCATAGAAGTGCCCAGCAGCCAGTGTCATCTCGGAGCGGACCTTCAGCACAGCTGGAGGAGTGTTAACAGACAAACGTATTCGGCTTTCCCCTGAGAATGTGGATCATTTGACTTTCATCAAGATGAATCAGGCGTGGATCTCTGATGATTTTGTTGCCCCAGTTGCCGAGGTCACTGATTAGTAGAAGGTCTACCTAACATTCCGCATGAAAAAGAAATGGTCCTCTTGAAAAATGTTTTTCAAAATGCTCATTTCTTACTGCTAATTGTATTCAGAGTGTCCAAAAGGTCATTTTGCTGGTTTGGCGGTTAGGAGATTGTAAAAGACATCAATAGTAAAGGTTTGGTTGAAATAAAAAAACCAAGCTCAATTTGTGTATTTAAGACTTAACCTTTAATAGATTATTTAAAAGAAGGGAATAAAGGAAATAACTCGTGTATAGTAACCAAATTCCACCACCAAAAATCGTTAAGATATAGGGTTAGGGACGGTAAAGGGACAAGAGCTAGGGGAAGGTCAAAAAAGCCTAAATATCCCTACTTGTCCTAAAAATTACCCTATTAACCTATACAGGGATATCGTCCCGAAAGGGACGTTCCTGTCCGGAACCTCACCCTAAGGCACACTAACCCTAATTAGACAATGACTCTGTTTAGAAATTCATTGGGTATAAATAAATTGTCCTATCCCAATCTACAACTGTCTATTAGTAGTCAAAGCCTATATAAATAGTACTCTTACCCCACACTTAAGTAAGGAAAATACAATGTCCTATCCTGTATGTCCTATCCCGACATGTTTCATTGTCCCAAACAAATCTTCAGGGGATTAATTGAGAATAAATGACAACAGGGTAAAAGCCAAAATGTGTTAAAGGCGTAAACCCCGACTAAAGGACCAATTAGTACCTAAAAAAGAAAAAATCTATACATCAATCGGTGGTATCTAACCCCCGGTATATTTTAATCAGTACACGCCACATAGAACGAAGCTCCAATACAACAAGTACAAGAAATTGAAAATATCTCTAGATGAAGGCATATATATAGGAAAGCAGCCCTGTGTTTCTCAGGTATGGATAGAAGTAAGATAACTCCATAAGTAACCTTGATAAGTAATACACAGAAACCACAGATTTGGTCACAGTGGCTGCGGTTTGTATAAGGGCATTGATAGCAAGAGTAGTTATGGCAGCGTTATCCAACAAAAAAGCACATTAGTCGCATAGATCGTTATCGCATCACCATAAATCAAAAATTGCTCTCTTTACCGTGTCCTGGCGATTACCGGGGGGGCGCCTTAGGTCAGGCGTTACTTACAAAGCCCCATCCCTATTAGGGAGTCCGCTCCAGAGCTGTGAACGCCGGCAATGCATCTCGTGTATCGGCAAACTTAAGCCACGCGAGGCTTCCGGTCCCGACGTCACAGGAAATGACATCGGAGCGGAGAACTCCCGTTGCCCAGTGACCGTCGCCAAGACAATGACGCCGCTCACTGGCAACCTAGGCGGCTCGTTCCGCTGCCCGATCAGGTAAACAATTGTGATTAAGAGAAAGCAGGTTTTATAATGGCAGTTATGACATATTAGAGAGGTAATCCAAAGTTAACATCTCAATAGGACAATAAGACAAATAGAGGTATGTATATAGAGAGAGAGATAAAATTAACTCCCTAATAGGAATAAAATTCCTTTTAGATAAAGCAGCTAAAGTCTAACCTTTCATTAAGGCCCTGCGGGGAAGTGGTCTTAAGCTTAAAGATCCATTCCGTTTCTTTTTGCAAAAGGGATTTATCCCAATTGCCTCCACGACTCGGCGGTTTCACCATATCAATCCCCATGAATTTCACATTTTTGATGTCACCATCATGGGCATTGCAGATGTGCTTCGCCAATGGGGTGTCTCTGCCATTCTTGATATCATTGATATGCTCACCAATCCTGCGGCGGAATTCACGGATAGTCTTTCCGATGTATTCCTGACCGCAGGTGCATGTACCCTTATAGATGACTCCTTTGCTCCTACAGTTGATAAAGTGGGAGATTTCAAAATCCCTATTCAGGACATTACTATGGAAAGATTTACCTGTCTGGATAGAGTTGCAGGCTACGCAGCCACTGCATTTATAGCACCCCACCAATGGTTGATTTAGCCATGTTCTTTGGTTAGCGGTGCTATCGAAGTGGCTATGCACCAGCCTGTCCCGTAGACTCCTGCCTCTCCTATAGGTTATGTGGGGATATTCTCCCACTACCTTTTTCAGATCTTCATCAATTTTTAAGATTTCCCAATTTTTGGTGATGATTTGTCTTATCTCAGAAGCAGCTCCGTCAAAGTTAGCAATAAGTCTGAATACCTGTTCCTCCTTTTGGCTACTGTTGATCTTATTCTTATCTGGATTTAAGAGGGAGGTGCGTGAGCTACCTAAAGCTTGGGTATATGCCTCCCTCAAGACTCTGTCTGGGTAGCCTCGATTCCTAAACCGTTCCCTCAAATCACATGCCTGTTTCTTGAACTCTGCGACAGTGGAACAGTTACGTCGCAGTCTCAAGTACTGACCTTTTGGGATACCCCTTTTTAATGGGATCGGGTGGCAGCTATCCCATCTTAAAAGGGAATTAGTTGCCGTTGCTTTACGGAAAATGGTAGTCTCCAATTCGCCATTCTCCTTCTTCCTAATTAGGACATCCAAAAAGGAAAGAATCGAGCCATTGATCTCACAGGTGAATTTTAAATTCAGATCATTATTGCAATTCAAAAATTCAACGAAGTTCTTAAAATGTTCCACAGGGCCATCCCACAAAACCAGAACATCATCCATATAACTTATCCATAACAGGATCTCCTCTGTACCAAATGTGTTCTTTTCACCAAAGACGTGAAATAAACCTTATTCCAATTACTCATTTCTTCATGAAAATTTTAAGCATTGTCAATGGTTTTTGGCTCATGGTGCTGTAAAATGCAGCTATAATCCAGGTTCTATTGTAAAAAATTTTGTTTCTAACAGGCATTTCTTCTTCACAATTTTTGAGACTGTCTGAAAGGTCATTTTTCCAGTTTTTGGAGTCAGGATGATGTAAAAAAAACAACTATAATCCAGGCCCTATTCCAAAAAATCTTTTTTTTTTAAATCTTTTATTCTTCCTAATTTTATTGAGTGTATAAAAGGTCATTTTTGCTGCTTTTAGAGTCATGCAGCTGGAAAAGACAGCGATATTCAACGTTCTACTCAAACAAATCGTGTTTCAAATACTCATTTCTTCCTGGTATTTTGTCTGGTATTAGGGTCCTGCTGCTTTAAAAGACATCAATAGTCAATGTCCTATTCAGAAAACTCTTGTTTGAAATAATCATTTCTTCTGGCGATTTTTATTCTGATGGTCAGTAAAGGCATTTTTGCTGGTTTGGTGGTCAAGTCACTGTAAAAGACACCTATTGTAAAGGTCGTATTGAAAAAAAGCTTAATTGACATACTCTTTTATTCTTGCTAATTTTATTGAGTCTCCAAAAGGTCTTTTTTTTGCTGCTGTTGTGGTCTTGCTGCTGTAAAAGATAGCGATACTCAATGTCCTGTTCAGAAAACTGGCGTTTGAAATAATCATTTCTTCCAGCAATGATTTTAAGAAATACGACCGAGGCATCCTGCTATCATCTGATCATTTTTTTCTTCCTCTCTTCACAGGTATATGTATGAACTACAAGCCTCAGCCATCCCACTGCAATATCTGTTTTATTATATTGTGTATTGGAATGGTATGTGTATGAACTACAATCCTCAGCCATCCCACTGCAATATCGATTTTATTATATTGTGTATTTGAATGGTATGTGTATGAACTACAATCCTCAGCCATCTCACTGCAATATCTGTTGTATTATATTGTGTATTTGAATGGTATGTGTATGAACTACAATCCTCAGCAATCTCACTGCAATATCTGTCGTATTATATTGTGTATTTGAATGGTATGCGTATGAACTACAATCCTCAGCCATCCCTCTGCAATATCTGTTATATTATATTGTGTATTTGAATGATATGTGTTTGAAGATATAGCATCCTAGCTCTGTGTTCCATAATTACTCTGTGTTTATTTGTTGAGCCATTTGATCCCAAACCTTACATTGAAGTCTGTTCTCTGTGAAGGGCCATTTGTAACTCCACCCATTTACGACACCTGAGTTCACAGATGATAGGAATGACCAGCTCATAGCGCCCTATAACTTTAGGAGCTAAGATCAATCTGACCATTGGTCAATCTAGCATCTATAGAAGTGCATGATTTGAAACTGCTAGATTTGAAAGTGATAGATTATAAGTGATTTTAAGAAATAGGACCGAAATGGGATAGAAGTAGGCATAAGGAGGCCAGGAGGATCGCTTTTTTGTGAGTACCTATCTTTAGAGTCCACACCTCATTCACCATGCTCACTATTGCTATCTACCTTGCAGCAATCTCCCTTCTACTGTACTAACCAATCTCACTCCCTGACAATTCTATCCAAATCAGCGCTTCTCTCCTCCCCTCACCCATGTATACATCCCACACACTGTTCTCCCTTTTTAACTACCACAAATCACCAGCATGCATAGTGCCACACAAGCGCCGCTCATACACATCACTTAACCATCTGCTGTCGCTTTTCATTCTCCTGCTTCTCGCTGCAGGAGACATCTCTCCTAACTCTGGCCCTCCTTCCTTTACTGCTCATCCCACCTCCTCCTCTATCTCCCATAGAAACCCTGCTAACTTGCTTGCTATTCACTGTATGTCTTTTTCTTCCCCTTTTAAATGTGCTCTGTGGAACGCCCGATCTTTTGCCAACAAACTCACTGCTGTTCATGACCTGCTCCTTTCTAATTCCCTCAACATGCTGGCTCTCACAGAAACATGGCTCCACGAATCTGACACTGCTTCCCTTGCCACTCTCACCTATGGCGGCCTTCACTTTACCCACACCCACAGATCTGAGAACAGGCCAGGTGGTGGAGTCGGCGTACTTCTCTCTCCACACTGCACTTACCAGGTCATTCCTCCTGTACCCTCTCTCACTTTTCCCTCCTTTGAGGTCCACACCCTCAGACTCTTCCGGACGTTTTTTCTCAGAGTCGCGGTTGTGTACAGACCCCCCGGCTCTCCCCGCCAGTTTCTGGATCATTTCGCTGCCTGGCTCTCTCACTTTCTCTCTACCGAAATACCCACACTCATCATGGGTGATTTCAACATCCCCATTGATGACCCCATGTCTCCTTCTGCTTCTCAGTTTCTTTCACTAACCTCTTCTCTTGGCCTCTCGCAGTTTACTGACTACCCACAAGGATGGGAACTCTCTTGATCTGGTCTCCTGTCGTCTCTCATCAATTTCTAACCTCACTATTTCTGCTTATGCTCTCTCTGACCATAACCTTTTCTCTTTTACTATCAATAAGTCTCAGCCCTGTCTGGACACACCTGCCCGTCATACATTCAGAAATATCCGCTCCATTAACACTCGGGAACTCACAGACACCATACAGTCCTCACTGCCCACAATCACCTCTGTCTCCTGCCCTGACCTGGCTGTTAAATGTTACAATGAAACTCTCTCAACCACCCTGGACATATTGGCACCACTCACACACCGCACCACCAGAGTCAGACGCTGGCAGCCTTGGCACACGCCTCAGACTCACCATCTGCAGCAATGTTCCAGGTGTGCTGAGCATCTGTGGAGAAAGTCAAAGCTACCTGTAGACTTTCTCCACTATAAATTCATGCTCAGGACTTACCACACTTACCACACCGCTCTTCACTGTGCCAAACAAAAATATTTCACCTCCGTCATCTCGACCTTACTCAACTACACGGTAAAAGACAGGAATAGAAAAGGTCCTTGTAACGGTCAGTGGAAGTGGATCCTCTGGACCACCACAAGTGATGGTGTAAGCCACGCCAGGGAGCGGAATCTAAGTAGGTCCGGTTTTCACCAGAGCCTGCCGCAAAGCTGGATGGACTTGCTGCAGCGGGTTGCTACCAGGTCGCTGCCCCTAACATGACTTGCTTGCGGTGGCAGCCGAGGTGTTGCACGGTACAGAATCATGAAGCAGGCTCGTAGTCAGGGATAGGCAGAAGGTCAGGTCAGGCGGCAATGGTTCGTAGTCGGGGACATGCAGAAGGTACGGTACACAGTAGACAAACAAGACACTCAGGAACGCTTCCTCTCAAGGCACAGGGCACTATCAATTTGGCAAGGTGCTAGGGAAGAGGCAGGGCATAAATAGGGTCAGCGCTTGGTGAGACTAATCACCGGTGCACTGTCCCTTTATATTTGCCAGGAGTACCGCTGCGGAGGTGCGGGTGTGCCTGCGACCCGACACGGGGGTCGAAGGGACACCAGTAACAGTCGTATTGAAAAAAGATTACTTCACATACTGATTTCAAATTTCACATGCCTCAAGGCAATCAAATTGAACGGCAGTTACTGGGTGTCTACCATCCTTGATCCACGTTCAAAATCCAAAGTCAGCAATTTCCTTCAACCTACTTAATTTGACAGTAAAATGCAGGAATTTGAGACAAAGCTCATGTACCAACTGGAGACATCTATTGCGTCTTCTTCACGTTTTAATGTCACTGTGGAACAACGTCAGAAATGTCACAGCAGTAGAATGGCAAGTAGCTGTCCAGTTCACTAAAGTAGTGGTTCAAATACTTCTTTCTTCCGGCACTTTTTATTCTGAGGGTCCATAACGGCATCTGTGCGGCTTTTGGGGTCAGGCTGCGGTAAAGGACAGGGATAGTCAATTTCCAGGTTACTAAAATAGTGGTTCAAATACTTATTTCTAACGGCACTTTTTATTCTGTGGGTCCGTAAGGGCATCTGTGCGGCTTTTGAGGTCAGGCTGCGGTAAAGGGCAGTGATAGTCAATGTCCATTTCACTAAAATATTGATTTAAATACATATTTATTCCAGCACTTTTTATTCTGAGGGTCCATAAGGGCATCTGTATGGGTTTTGGGGACATGCTGCGGTAAAGGACAGTTCACTAAAATAGTGGTTCAAATACTTCTTTCTTCCGGCACTTTTTATTCTGAGGGTCCATAAGGGCATCTCTGCGGCTTTTGGGGTCAGGCTGCAGTAAAAGACAGGGATAGTCAATATCCAGTTCACTAAAATAGTGGTTCAAATATTTATTTCCTTCGGCACTTTTTATTCTGTGGGTCCATAAGGGCATCTCTGCAGCTTTTAGGGTCATGCCACTGTAAAAGAAACCAATAGTAAAGATCTTATTGAAAAAAAGCTTATTTCACACGCTTCATGACCATCAAAATGAACAGCGGTTACTGGGTGTCCACCTTCCTTGATACACGTTCCAAATCAAAAGTCAGCAATTTCCTTCAACCCATTTAATTTGACATTAGAATGCAGGAATTTGAGACAGGCCTCGTTGACCAACTGGAGACATCTGTTGCATTTTCTTCACGTTCTAATGTCACGGTGGAACAACGTCAGCAACGTGACAGCAGTAGAATGGCGAGTAGCCGTTGCAGGAGCAGCAACATTGGAAAAATAGTTCTTTAAAATAGTCAATTTCTTATTGCGAATTTTTATTCTGAGGGTCCACAAGGGCATTTTTGCTGGTTTTGAGGTCAGGCTACTTTAAAATGGATGACAGGGGTGCCAATAGTGCAGTATTCCTGTCAGGGGCCCTAATCAAAAAGGGGCCCGGTGATATGTTAAAAATAGGAGGTAGTAATTGGTGGGCGCCCTATTTGATTTAGCTGCATGTGGACATGAAACGGTTAATCTCATCTGAGTGAGGGCAGCCCTGGCTCTTACCGCACCCATTCTAACTTCGGCCTATGCCAGCTGAACCTCCGTGTTCACCGTTGGGATGTTCTTGCTGCCACCACATGTATGACAAGTTCTTAGTGCCTGGTGCAAAAAGTGATAGGGGGCTCCTGCCAGTTCCCATGTGCCATTTCCAAGACCAGTCTCTTCTCTTGTGTCAAAGGGGCCCTGCTTCCGCTGTACCTAGTGTGGCTACACCGTCCTCATTGTTTCGGTTAGCCATTGAACGAAATTAATTATTTTAGCATATGAATTTTTTTCTGTGACTCTTATAGCCTAATTGTCTTGACTAAGGCTGGGTTCACATGGCTTATTTGCGGGGCGTAATTACGCCCCGCAATTACGGGGACGAAGAGGGGCGGGGGCGGGGGGCCGGCACCTCGCCGGCCCATAGACTTTCATTACCAGCGGCGTGTATACGGCGCTTAGTTCGAATGGATTTATCATACTCACTTAAAATTTTCAGTGAAGCAAAACTTTAGGAAAACATTTTTTTACGGTGTTATTAGTCTCACTCAAATCACTTCTCTATTAATAATCTCCATCAATATGGCATTTATGTCATCTGTTGAAAAAGTGCTGTCATACCTTTACTGGTGATGCGGGAAGGGTTAAAAATAATTTTCTTGTGATAGCAAATAATGTTTTTCTTTTCTTGTACTGTGACACCTGTTTTCTGGCATAAAAATAATTTTTTATCATGTTCCTACTTGTTAGTCCAGCTAGATTACAAGCATAAAAGCAACAGAGCTCAGGGAGTCAGAGGCATTAAATTGATAAGTAGTTTTCAGTCTGCTGGAATTACTGGCAGATGATGAAAAGCAGAGCCCGGAAAGTATGACCCTGTGCAGGGAAGTCCCACTACATTAGTACCACTTACTTTACACCTAGCCAGTACAATGACTTTGTTAGTCCAGGCACCACAAATACATGTAAACATCACATACAAGAGGAAACCAAATTACACACAAGTTTTGAAATGAGGTCAGAAGAAATTGAGGACTCGAAAATGAGTCAGAAATCTGTCACTTAGGTTATGCCACCATTTCTGAGGGCAGCACAAGCTAGTGACAGACATGGGCTTCCAGTGCTGTGTCCTTCATTTTTCAAGATCCATTAGTTTCAAAGCGTTTAAAAGGGCCTCATGTATGAAAACTGTCTAGGTGTAAGACTTTCTTTGTTGCCAGTAGGAACCAATCAGAGCTCTCGATTAATTTTTTTCAGCTCTCTATATGAAATGAATGCGGAGCTCTGATTGGTTACTATGGGCAACAAAGAAAGTCTTAGATCGAGACAATTTTCATAATGAGTCCCTAATTAATGCTTAAATCTAACAGCTTACAGACGGTTCTGCCAGAGATGAGTCCTGCTTATTAATGAGCAGATGTTAGCCCCATCTACTCCAAGCTAGCCCCTCCTGCCTGCTGTTTATTGATAGGTTTCTACCTATTCACAGTTATAGGCAGAATCAGCCATAGGTGGGCAGTGCTAGCGCCTACTCATGAAAAAAGTTGACTCATCTCTGGCAGAACAGGCTGCAAACTCCTAGATTTGAACATTAAGGGCCATATGTATGAAAACTGTCCAGGTCTAAAACTCTCTTTGTTGCCCATAGCAACCAATCAGAGCGCCCCTCTCATTTTTCCAGAGTACTATATGAAATGAAGGGGGCGCTCTGGTTGGTGTTAATGGGCAACAAAGTTAGTTTTAGACCCAGACAGTTTTCATACATGTGGCCCTAAATGTTCTGAAACTACAGCATCTTACAGAATAAGGGACACAGCGCTGGAAACAGCATGTCTGTCACTAGCTTGTGCTTTCCTCAGCAAAGGTGGCATAACCTATATGACAGGTTCCCTTTAAGCCCTTACCGCTGCAGCCAGTTTTGACCTCCTTGATGGAGCCCCATTTTTTTTTAAATCTGATGTGTCAGTTTATGTGGGAATAACTTTTTGATACTTTTACCTATCCATGTGATTCAGAGATTATTTTCTCATGACACATTGTGGTTTAAGTTACTACTAAATGTTGGACTATACAATCCTTGTTTATTATATTTATTTAATATCAAAATGTCGTGAAAATTTAGAAAAATTTGCCCTTTTCAAAGTTAAAGAATTTCAGCATGTGAGAGAGATAGTTCTACCACACAATATAGTTTATAATTAGCATCTACCACATGTCTTCTTCGCATTGACATCATTTTTTAAATGTCGTTTAAATTTTTTTATGACACAAATGGGTTTACATATTTAGTAGCAATTTTTCAAGTTTTCAAGAAAATTTTCATTACCAAATTTTTTAGGGACCAGTCCAGTTCTTATGTGGCTTTGAGTGGTCTGTACATTAAAAACCACCATAATTGACTGCATCTAAAAAACTGCACCCCATAAAGTATTTACAACAATATTTAGGAAATGTGTTAACACATTAGTTGTTTCACAAGAATCAAAGCAAAGTGAAGGCAAAATTTAACTTTTTTGCAGATTTTCAATTTTTATCCATGATAAACATTATCAACAAAATGCTCAATATTGTTTCCACCATTTTTAGGGATATTCTGTTTGTAGCCCTATTGTGCTATTTGTCTCAACCACAAGCCCCAGAATAGGAAGAGCACCTACTAAAGTTTGGTGTGTCATTTTCGTTCGGATTTTTTTTCTCTGCCATTACATGTTTTCAGACACCCTAAGGTGCTAAAACGTAATATAGACTCCTAAAAAGACCCCAAGTTTGAAACCACACCCCTTAGGAATATATCTAAAATGCAGTTTTAGAGGTTTCATTTTTACAATGAATACAGGAAAAAAGCACTCCAAAATTTGTTAATCAATTTCTTTGAAGTTCATTGATAGCATTGGGCTGTGATAATGGAAAGAAATCCTGCAACTCCGCCATTGTTTTTCGGGCTTCATTTTTACAGCCTTGACCATGCACTATAAACGACAATATCTTTACTATGCGGGTCAATAATATAAGTTTTATATAGTTTTTTGTTTTACTACATGAACACTACAGAAATGCGTTTGTAAATAACTGTGTTTTTATGTTGTCCTATTCTGACAGCCATGCATTTTTGTTTTTCTGCATACTGAGCTATATAAGGGCTTTTTTTTGCGTAGACATTTTCATTGAAACCAATATAGGGTTCATATTGCTTCAATTAATCTCTTAATCCAGGACTTCAGGAGGCGGGACGACCAAAATAAAGCAATCCTGATAGTGTTTTTTATTTTTATTTTTTGCAGTGGTCATAGATGTATAGATGGTATAGATGACATGTTAACTTTACTCAGCAGGTTGATATGAATATAGCAATATCAAATTTACTTATTTATTTTGTGTTTTATTGCTTTTACACAAAAAACACTTTTATGTAAAAAAAGAAAACACATTTTTGAATAGCAACAGTATGAGCGCCACCACTTTTTTTTCTGTATACGGAGCTGTGTAGGGGATTGGTTTTTTTTGGGTTGATTTGTGGTTTTTATTGGCATTATTTTTGGAGGGACATAACTTTTTGATCTCCTTTCATTCCATTTCTTGGGTGTCCAGATGAAGAAAATGCAGCAATTCTGGTAGTTTTTTTAATTTTTATGTTTTACAGTGCTCACCGTGCAGTATAAGTGACATGTTAGTTATACTCCATGGGTCAATACAATTACAGTGATACTCAATTTATATAGTTTTTTTTATGTTGTAGCACTTTAAAAAAAGTGTTTTTATTGTGTAAAACAATGTTTATGCATCACTATCTTCTGATAGCGAGAATGTTTTTATTTTTCCAAATACAGAGCTGTGTATGAGCCGTTTTTGCGGAATGAACTTAAGTTTTCATTGGTACCACTTCATTTTATGTGCAGTGGGAGGAACAAACATCGCATTTCGATCGTTGTTTTTTTTGTTATGGCATTCATCTTGTATGTTAAATAATATGACTGTTTTATAGGCTAGATCATTTCGCATATGGCATTACCAAATGTGTGTACTAGAGATGGACGAATTTCTCAAATATTCGGTTCGCCCGACTTGCGCCTGATTTTCCGTCAAAAATCCGTATTCTTCCGTCCCTATTTACTATCGGGATGAACCGCGTTAAGAAAAAACAGCTAAATTCCAGGCTATCACAGAGCCTTTTGGTACTGTAGCCACAGGGTCCCCAGCCTCCGGTCCGCCCCAGCCGTCGGTCCTTGGACGGCACCTGGCCTGAGCGACATCCCCAGCCGGCCACGGCGCCGGCTACACTGATTACCGACCGCCCGGCTACATTTATTTCAGCAGTCGTGCATCTGAATATGCGCGGCTCGTTGTCAATCCGGCCGCGCACAGATAGCAGCAGCACACATCCTGCGGCTGCATCACTAGAGAGAAAGCAGGAGCGGCTCACTACCGTCCCTGCTTTCCCTATCGCTGTAGACTCGGCACTCACAGAGCTCCTTATCTACAGCGCACAGAGGCGCAGGGGGGATGATGCAGAGGTGTCGTCACACCCCCTGCGCCGCTCGGTCTCGCCACATCGCCTGTCTTGGAGTAAGCAGGATCGGAGATGGTGATTAAGCACTTTCTGATTCTTTTTTTTTTTTCTCTTTTACTATCCAGGCTGTAAATACAGGGGGGCTATAATTATTTATACTCACTGATGAGGGGAGCTATAATATTTATACTCACTACAGGGGTAGCTATAATTATATATACTCTACAACTACAGGAGCTTATTAATATTATTTATAACACACAGGGGGCCTATAAATTTTAATCTTTATACTCACAACATGTGAGGGGGGAGCTACTAATATATTCACTACGGGAGGGCTTATAATAATTTATAACTCACTACAGTGGGTCTAAAATTAACTTATTTATAACTCCCTACAAGGGGTCTATAATTTTATTTATATGTCACTACAAGGGGGCTAAAATGATGTATACTCACTACAGGGGGGCTATAATTATTTATACTCACTACGCGGGACTATAATTATTTATACTCACTACGGGGGAGTATAATTATCTATACTCACTACAGGGGGCTATAATTATTTATACTCACTACAGGGGGGTTATAATTATTCACTATGGGGTGGGGCCTATAATTTATTTAACTCACTACAGGGTCTATAATTATTTATACTCACTACAGGGGGCTATAATTATTTATACTCACTACAGGGGGGCTATAATTATTTATACTCACTACAGGGGGGCTATAATTATTTATACTCACTTCAGGGGGGCTATAATTATTTATACTCCCACTAACAGGGGGTGTATAGATTTATTTATACTCACTACAGGTGGGCTATAATTATTTATACTCACTACGGGGGGCTATAATTATTTATACTCACTACAGGGGGCTATAATTATTTATACTCACTACAGGGGGGGCTATAATTATTTATACTCACTACAGGGGGGCTATAATAATTTATACTCACTACGGGGGGCAATAATTATTTATACTCACTACGGGGGGCTATACATTAATTTTATACTCATACAGGGGGCTATAGATTATCTTTATACCACAACAGGGGTGGCTATAATTATTTATACTCACTTCAGGGGGGCTATAATTATTTATACTCACTACAGGGGGGTTATAATTATTTATACTCACTACAGGTGGGCTATAATTATTTATACTCACTACAGGGGGCTATAATTATTTATACTCACTACTGGGGGGCTATAATTATTTATACTCATACAGGGGGGCTATAATTATTTATTACCACTCCCGGGGGGGCTATAATTATTATTTACTCACTACAGGGGCTATAATAGATTTATATCTCACTACAGGGGGCTATAATTATTTATACTCACTACAGGGGGGCTATAATTATTCACTACGGGGGGCTATCATTATTTATACTCACTACAGGGGGGGGCTTAATTTATTATTACTCCACTACAGGGGATCTATAATTATTATACTCACTACAGGGGCTATCATTAATTTATACACTACGGGGGCAATAATTATTTATACTCACTACAGGGGGCTATAATTATTTATACTCACTACAGGGGGGCTATAATTATTCACTACGGGGGCTAAACAATATATATACTCACTACATGGGGGGTCGATAAAATTAAACTCAATACATGGGCTATAATTATTTTATACTCACTACAGTGGGGGCCTATAATTATTTATACTCACTACAGGGGGCTATAATTATTTATACTCACTACAGGGGGGTTATAATTATTTATACTCACTACGGGGGGGCTATAATTATTTATACTCACTACAGGGGGGCTATAATTATTTATACTCACTACGGGGGCTATAATTATTCACTACAGGGGGCTATAATTATTATACGCACTACATGGGCTAAATTATTTATTATAACTACAGAGGAGTCTATAATTATTTATTAGCACTACAGGGTGTCCTATAATTATTTATTTATTATAGCTACAGGGGTCCTATAATTATTTATTAGCACTATAGGGGGGCTAATAATATTATTAGCACTGCAGGGGGCTATAAATATTTATTAGCACTACAGGTGGTTAATTTCTGATAATCTAATTTATTATAAGCTTACAGGGGTCCTATAATTATTTTATTAAGCACTATAGGGGGGGCAATAATTAATTTATTTATCACTGCAGGTGTGGGATAATAATTTTAATAGTCACTAACACACACAGGGTTCTAAAATTATTTAACAGCACTACAGGTGGACCCTATAAATATTTAATTAGCACTATAGGTGGGCCTATAATTATATTATTAGCCTAACAGGGGACTTATAATTTATTATCACTACAGGGGGCCTATAATTATTTATTATTACTACAGGGGGGCCTGTATTTATTTATTAGCACTACAGGGGGGGCCTATAATTATCACTAAAGGGGGCCTATATTTATTTATCATTACTGCAGGGGGATATATTTATTATTACTACAGTGGGCTATATTTATTATTACTACAGGGGGCTATATTTATCTTTACTACAGGGGCATATATATCTAGCATTACTACAGGGGGCATATATAGATATATCATTACTACAGGGGGCATATATAGATCTATCATTACTAGAGGGGGCATATATAGATCTATCATTATTACAAGGAGCATATATAGATCTATCATTATTACAAGGAGCATATATAGATCTATCATTACTAGAGGGGGCATATATAGATCTATCATTATTACAGGGGGCATATATAGATCTATTATTATTACAAGGAGCATATATAGATCTATTATTACAAGGAGCATATGAAGATCTATCATTATTACAGGGGCATATATAGATCTATCATCATTAAAGGAGCATATATAGATCTAGCATTATTACAGGTGACATATATTCATCTATCATTATTACAGGGGACATATATTTATCTATCATAATTACAGGGGGCATATATAGATCTATCATTATTACAGGGGGCATATATAAATCTATCATTACTACAGGGGGTATGTATACCTATCTCTAAAGACTACAGCGGTATAATATATATATATATATATAATATATATAATATATATATAATATATATATATATATATATATATATATATATATATAATATATATATATATATATTATATATATAATAACAGAGCTGATTACATATGTACTGTATATTATATACATGTATACACTTTATTGTGTTTTTTTTCTGTGTGTGATTCTAAACCTCCAACCCCCTGCATAACCCCGCCCCTAATAACCACGCCCCCATAACCACGCCCCCCCACCGGGCAGTGGAAAAATTGGTGTGCATAAAACCGGTCACTGGTGGAAAAAAGGTTGAGGACCGCTGCTGTAGAACATTGTGCCATGCTTAAATATGCAGAGGGGGCTTGGTTTGGTCTTCATACAATGCTGTGTTTTAGTATGAAACACACATGACTGCCGCCGCTATTAGAATCGCTTTACCCTTCAATTCCCTGGGCACTTACGGAGGCAAAACTGACCAAAAAACTGAAGCAGGAATGCAGCCTGATAAAGTCATGGCAGCGCCAGCTGGAAAAAAACAAGCTAACATCCTACCATAGCATCAAAGAACACAGTAGTAGGTTACCGGAGCCGCCACAGATCGCAGCACAGTAAGCGGACGTCACAGCAGGAGTCACCCTGCGAGGCCACAGCATCCGGTGTCATCTACCGGCCATGTGTTGACCACACACTAGGTCACACACTTTCTCCCAGATGACATCTGACAAGCCCAGCCAATAGTCGGTGGGTTTGTCAAACACAACCCCTAGTTGGTATGGCCCGGGAGCAGGTGAGGGGCTCTCACCTATCCCCAACCCACCTCTGTCCTGTTCGCTACCAAAAGCAAGAGAACTACTATGTGCTGTGGCCTCTGCGCCATTATACAGTGAGGACAAAATATTTGAGGACAGTGGGCAGCAAAGAGGTGGGGAAGACATCCGCTGCTTCTTGCAGAAGCGGGAAAATAGGATGAGGAATTTCAAAGGGGGGTTATGTTGGAGTGGTCAGTAGAGATGGGGAATCGATTCTAAAGAAGTGGAATTATCGTTAAATTTCAGGAAAACTTCGTTCGGAACGAAGTCGAACTTTGGGTACTTCGGAGAACGAAGTGTGCTTTTGATTGATAAAATAGCTTGCGAGCACATGCGCTACAAATGGCAAAGCACTCTGGGAGGAAGAAGGCATAGCCAGCATGACAGTGCGAGTGAAGCCAACTCAAGACCCGGCAGATCTGTGACGTCACCGCACTATATACGTGCCTGGGCGCGACAACCTGGGAAGCTCACACAACTCTCTCCCTGTGCTCATCAGGGAAGGTGCTGCCGCGGCTGATAGCTCTTACTGAAGATTTGATTTTTATACATCGATTTTTTGTGGGGTGTTCTAACTTGTCCTCAGAGACTGTACTCTTTAAGTTCTATTTCTAATTTTTTGGGGTATTGGATATGAAATCAGTGTGCGTCCACATGCTTGCTGCATTACATTCAAAATCCAAGTGGATCTAAGCCAGTTCATGTGTATTCATTTAAAGAAACAGCGTTTTTACAATACAAATACACGTCATTTTGGCTGCTCAATTATATTGCTCAATTTAAATCCACCGGTTAATTAAGTCGTTGTTATGGCCTGGTGTGCTGAACCCCAAGAAACCGTCTTTTTCACGCTAAAATATAACATTTTTTCCTGTACGCCTAATTCACAAACAAAGGTTAATTACAACTGTAAACTCTTGTTGTGTGGCGTAGATAACACCAATTGTAATCATGCTACAAAGCTACTATATTGTGCGCTCAATTCTTTGGCGCAATTTACCACCAGGGTTAATTAAGCATAGTTTTTGCAGTGTCTGACAAAAATAAACCTAGCTTTTTCAATGCCAAAATATATACAATATTTCCTGTAGCCTAATATCATGTCCGAAGGTTTTATTTAAGCCGTGTTTGTGCTTTTACATTTAGTAAAACACACAGTGTTTTTAAACGAACAAATACAAGTAAATTTTTCCTGGCATTTGTAGGAGCGCAATTATAACCATGGATTACACCAAGCATTGTAACTGGGTTCATTTGGAGTCAAATACAGGGTGTATATTATATCATAGATACAGATATCATCATCAAACATGTCTGTACACTTAGAACAACAGTATTCAGACAGAGAGGTGCAGGCTTGCACCTGCGAAGTGGCAGTGCACAAACATTCACTGGAACAGGCCCATTTCGCAGCACAGCAAGGGGAAACGACGCAGCAGGGGCACACGTGAGGTCCACAACAGCCGCTGCATCTAGCGCCGTGTGCGTTCAAGCAACCCAAGGGTTCTTGATTGGTTTGATTAGGTCATCCACATCCTCCCACATTACATCTTGTACAACCCATCCATGAGTCGGTGGTAACCTCAGACAAACCATAAGTTTGGCATGGCCCGGGAGCGGGTCAGCGCCCCTCACCTGTCTCAGCCCGCCTCTGTCCCATCGTTTCCCTCAGCCAGATATATACTTTGTGGTCTGGGCTCAGCCAGCCACTATATACGAGTATGGAACAATTGAGGAGGCAGACAGCAGCTACTTGCAGTGAAGAGAATGGGCCAATATCGCCTGCTTCTTGCAGTATGCGGCAAAAGTTAGATGTGGAGAGTGGCATGGAGGTCAGTTTGAGAGAGGTCAGCCTCAGCATACCAAGACCGGTGTGAGGACAGCAGTGACGATGAACACAAAATAGATGGATGATGTTAGCCGACCGCCACTTGGAGCGGTGAGGCAAGGGCTTCATCATCGTCAGGAGAAGAGGGGCGTCAGCTTCGCGTCAGGCAGCAGCGCAGCCAGCAAGGGGTTTCGTGTGCCCGTGAGTCACAGGATAGCAGCAGTGTGAGGTCGGAGCCAAGCGGCCACGAGTAAAAAAACCCACTTCGCGTCCAAGAAAGTAGCACACAAGGGCTCAGCGGGCATGACGGCGTAAGGTAGTCACTCAGTGCGTAGCGTTGGCGGTAAATCGCGATATCGGCAGTGAGGTAGATCTTTGCTAGACACCGGAGGAGCCGAATATTGGTATATGTAAATCTGGAGGGCAGAAAGTGAAGCGTGGCCAGGGACTAACGTTGGCACCACGGCCCTGCTTCAACAACATGCATGCGTCACCACCCCGGTGGCCTGGGAGAAACGTGGCTCAGATGTGGTGTCCATCCTGGCGCCGCAGCAACAGCAGCCAGCAGCAGCGCCCATGGGCCTGCATGCCATTGCAGCCAGTCAAGGCTCCACCACTCATGCAAAAGGTAGGCTGTTTCCTCTTTGCCATCATCTCCCGTTCCCAGATGCTCCAGCCTCCTTGCCTACTCATAGACCCAGCAGTACGTTCATCTGCAAGTGCCGATTGCAAAGAGACAACCTTATGCGTCCAACCATCAAGACAGCAGCTGACCGTGCTCCTGTCCAAGTTGTTGGTGCTGCAGTCACCCTTTCCAAATGGTGGACTCTGCACCTTTCAGAGAACTAATCGGCTTGTGCCGAGCCGAGTGGAGAGTTCCAAACCGTAATTTCTTTTCCAAAAAGGCAGTACCCAGCACTTCATAAATAATAGAACAGAAGGTGGGTCATCCTTGAGCTTTTTGTTTGTTTCCAAGGTGCACGGCAGCGCGGACGTCTGGACTGTAACACGGTCAGGGCCAAACAATGTCCTTTATTTATCGGCCCACTGGAGAATGTGCTTCCAGCCCCAGGCACACCAACAACATTGCAGGAGACGCCGCTTTCTCCACCACGTTGTCAAACTGCTGCACCTGCGCCAATGTCCGCCTCCTCCTCCTCCACCACCACCACCATCACAGCCTCCACAAGTACTGCTCCCATCATACTCACATGAGTAGGGCACAGCGGTGTCACGCAGTTCTACACCTGTCTTCATGCAGCAAGAAACGATGTGTGCTTCCTGCGCCAACTGCAAATTGGAACCAGGTGACGGACAATTGGGCGGAACATGGTGTCCGTGCTGGTCAAAACCGAGGAAGGGATGGACCATGCGCCCTGCATGGCGCAACTTGTTCAATCTGGTTTAAAAGGTTCCTGAAGTCTTCCCGATCTCAAACAATCTGAAAATGCCAGGAAACTGTTGCAATGCACTTTATTACCATTCGTACAAGCCAGAACACCCACCTCGAGTTGCAATCGCAGAACGCCTACCCCCCAACACCACTCTGCATATGCGATTTTCCACCCGTGAATCCAGCCTGCACATGTTTGACCGACTGTATGAACATAGAAAGCCATTAACGTTTTTGATGATCCAGGCAGAACAGAATACTCCCCTGTGAACTTTGATGTCAGCCATGGCAGCTCATGCGTGACACCTGCCGATTGTTTTGAGGCCATTCGATTAGGCGTTCGTTATTAGTCATCCCGCCAGAACTTATGGATAATAACATCATCCACTGGCTTCATGTCCTAGGATCAGATGCTGAAAACTCTGTATGGGCCGGGGATGGGAGACAGACGTGGTCACTACATCTCGTGGCACGATGAGTCCGGTGGGACTGAAATGGAGGAGAGGCACATTGGAGCAGAAGCATTGTTCTGTGAAAAATTGAGTGGATTTTCTACCCATGTGACAAGAGGAGAGCAGGACAGCTGGAGGAGGTGGATGGAGATGAGGAAGACGAGGCAGATGACCCCCAAGCACCGTGCAGTATACAGTGGAAATGGAGGCAGGGAGCCCCTCGAGTCACTTGTGCAGATGGCCCGCAGCATGCTTATTTGCCTGCTAGTGACAGCCGAATAGTCAGCAATCCGGCAGAGGGATGACTTCTGGCTCTCCACCCATTGGACCCTCGCTACCGGTCCAAAATGGGAGCCTTTTCCCAGCTATTGAGAGGAAGAACAAACTCAAATACTATAGGGAAATCCTCCGTAATCAGTTGGCGCGCTCCTATGTGCGGCATCGTCCCTCCCTCTGACAGGTCTGACCGGGGGTTCCTCAGCGCTCACGGTACTACAGCCGCGGCTGCTGGGAAGGTGGTGGGTAGGAGCAGTACCACTCCATCAGTAGTAACCTAAGTCTGGAGTCACTGATGAGCACTTCCTTCACCCCCTAGTGAGGAGGGCAGTCGCCAGCAGCAGCAGCACCTGGAGCAGTCCCTGAACCAACAGGTTGTGGCCTACTTGGACAGCACTCTGCCACCTCAGTTAGAAGATCCGCTGGACTACTGGGGCAGCCAAACTGGATGTGTGGCCGCAACTTGCCGAGTTTGCAGTGGAGAAGCTGTCCTGCCCGGCCAGTAGTGTGGCATCAGAGCGGGTGTTCAGGGCGGCGGGGGCCATCGTTACCCCAAGGAGAACCCGCTTGTCCACGGGAAATGTGGAACGACTGACCTTTGTCAAGATGAATCAGGCGTGGATCGGCCAGGATTTCCACACACCAATGCCTTAGGCGTCAGTCTGGGTTCAAACTACCTGCCTCAGCCACTATTCTGATGCCGCCACCCGCCGATGCCACACATCTGCTGATAGTTTCTCCATCTGCCTACCACCATCTTTACCAGGGACTGGTATTGCCACCCACCTCAACACTCTGTCATTGTGCCACTCTATGACCTCATGCTGCTGCTGCTGTTGCTGTTGCGTGACATCGACACCGTGTCATTGTGCCACTGTCTGACCTCATGCTGCTGCTGTGGCTGCTGCCATGTCCTCCACACTGTGTCATTGTGCCACTGCCTGACCTCATGCTGCTGCCGCCGTGACCTCCGCTCTCAGTCATTGTGCCACTCTGTGGCTTCCTCCTGTTTTGCCACCTCCAAATGTCAATGTTGCCACCCGACCAGCTGCGCGTGACTCCCCTGGGTTTCCACCTTTCCCTTTTGTGTCAGTGCCACTGCCTACTCATGCTGGGGGCTGTCCCCT
>JAODAL010033361.1:0-45665 GCA_025379985.1 Phyllomedusa bahiana
TTTTTTGGGGGATTTCCACGTAGTGTATTGCCCTTTTTGCAAATGTGCCGCGGCGGGGGTCTGTGGGTAATTATAATTACATGTGTGCCGCAGCCCCCCCAAGGCCCCCGGGTTTGCATCTTTTTTCGAAATTTTTTTTTGTGTGCAGAAACATACGTTATACTTGGTGTACTTGTTTTTAAATTTAAATGGGAAGGAAAGGGTGCTTCCTTTTTTGTGTTTTGTCCCCGCCCCCCTTCACAGGCTGCATAAGAAGGGCGCTTGGGGTTGGGTGTTTTTTTATTTTTTCTCTTAAATAATGGAGGTCGTTGACCAGCGGGGGGCCTGATTGGCTCGATTGAGAGGTAAAGATAGGATAGGATGCCCGATTTGAGATCACGTTGAAAGTCGGGGGCAGTTAAACATCTTTTGATCAAAATATGTAAAACCAGATCCAAAGTTTAGCGAGAAACACCCAAAACATAATGTTTCCACCCCTGCTTACAGGGGGGACGGGGTTTTTGGTCATGGGGCGCATTTTTTTCCCCTCCAACATGCAGTTGGGTTTAATGCCAAAGAGCTCAATTTTTTGTCTCATCTGACCCGCACCTTCTCCCAAAATCACCAAGAATCACCCAGATGTTCTTTGGAAATTTCCCAGACGGAATACACATGTGCTTTTTTTGAGTAGGGGGACCTTGCGGGTCTGAAATTTTTAAAAACCCATTAAAGGCGTATGTTTTTACCAATGGTTTTCTTGGGGGGATGTGGCCCCACCCCTTAAAATTTAATAAGTTTCCCATGTAGTTTTAGGCTAATCCTCACCTTCCTCATGCAAGGATCCCCACGAGGGAAATTTTGGATGGTGCCCCAGATCTATGTCTATTGACAGTCATTTTGTATTTCTTCCATTTTTTTACATTGCACCAACAGTTGCCCCTTCTCCCCAAAACGTCTTTTTATGGTTTTGTGGGCCCTTTCCCCAATTTGTGCAGGTCTATATCTTTTCCCTGCATACTTAAAAGATCTTTGGGTCTTACCCATGTTGTAGGGTTAGGAGTCGACTGATTTTATCTTTTAAAAAAGGTGACTATTTTAAAACAGCTGTCTTTAAAGCAGGTAAGAGTTGATTATAGTTTCTTGGTCTGTAAACCAGAACCTTTAAAAGGGATTTGCCACCTTAATGTTGACGTGGGAACCTCCCCAAAAGGGGATTTAAAACACTTTTCTAAATATATGGTTTACAAAATGAAGCCGTGAGGCTAAGCTTTTCTCCCAAAACCCCCTTGTTTCCCAAGGGTTTTATAACCAACCCGGAGCTGACAGGCCACCTTGCGTGAAACATTTCTTATCTAAAGACAGGCATAATGAATGAGCTTTTTAAAGGGACCCGGGGGAAAGTGCAGTCTATCGGCTGTGTCTTGCTGTATTGAAAATCCCCCGTTGTTTCTTTTATTTCACTTAAGTTTTGGAAAATCCCCTTCTTCTCATCCTTTCTTCCCCCCCCCCCCGCCCCGCGCTTTTTGCACCCGATTTGTTGACATTCTCCCTGTGCTGATTTAAAAGGGGAGTAACTTCTTTTTGGCAATTCCCTTTTAAAGGTTGGAGGGGTCAAATACTTATTTCTCTTAGCAAAAAGCAAATAAATTAATAATTTATCAATGTGATTTTCTGGGGTTTTATTTTGGTATTCTATCTTTCAAAGTTAAAAATTAACCTGCCCTTAAAAATTTTGACTGTTTATTTCATTCATGGGAAAAAATTTCAAAATTTGCAAAGGGATCAAAAATTATTTCCTTTACTGTTTTAATAAATGTAGTACTTTCCTATTTTGTCTGTTTGGGTGTTGGTCAATATTACACAACAAAGGGAAAGAGGAGAAGAAAATGCCTTTTTAAATGTTTTGAGAATTTCACCCAAAACAACTATCACCACTCAGTCTAAACTTCCTGCAGCCCAACACTAGAGCTAGCAGTAACCATACAAGTGTAGTGGAGAACCTATCAATCACCATACAGAGGTCGGAAACAGATGGGTTCTACTAGTACAAGAAAACATAGAATTAGATACAGAATCATGGCCATAAGTGCAGTCTCTGTCGTACTTTACGGACGGGGGACGCGCTAAGTGAACAGGCCGGTCTTACCCAAAGGTTTTAAAATTGGGGGGGAAACAGGGGGCATGTATGAGGCTCACTTGGGGAAAAAAAAAAGGTAGCAAAGCAAAAAAAAGGGGAGGGACTGTATCTTACGAGCAGAAGGAAACAGTTTTAATAAAAATGTGTGTGGGTTGTGAGAAGAAGGTTTTAAAAGCACGGGAAACACGAAAATGAAAAAAAACATCACAAGCAATAAAGATAAGCCATCAATTCTCCAGGTGCAACAAAATATTTCGATGTAAAGTACCAACTCACTATGCAAAACGTATACCTCATCAGAAATTTAGTCCCTTTGACCCCTTTCCCCAAGGCCCCTTTTTCTTCCACTTTAGTAAAAAACCTGAGACTTCATATACTATACTTCTTATATTTTTTATCAAAAATTAATGTCCTGACTTTTAAGACCCCGAAAAAATTTTAAAAAATTGTAAAAAAAAGTGCTGGGGTATCCGGCATTAGTCTCCTAATTCATCAAAAAGTCCAATGGGGATGGGGGGGAATCCCGAAATCGGGCGGATGCACAATGTGCTGCAATGTTTTCGAAGGTGTAATCCTTCTTTTCAAACATCGCAATGTTTTTGGAAAGGGGGTTTTAAAAGGGAAAACTGTCCATGGGTTAAACCCCCCTTTGAGGCAGCCAAGCTAGTGTCAGACCTGCTTTTTCCCAGCGCTGGGTCCCTTTTTCTGTAAGATCTGTTTTTTGAGCATTTAATGCTAAAATCTGCAGTTTTCAGCCAAAGATGTCATTCAAAGAGTCAGTTTTCAAACACCCCAGCCCTATCTGGCTTGGACTATCCCTCGCCCACACTAAACTTATAAAACCCTATCTTACTGTGAATAGGGTAGAAACATGTGAATAACTGTCAGTTGGCGGGGACAGCCTTTTGTCCATCTCATGATTAGCGATATTGATCATTAAATGCTCTAAAACTACAGGCATCGTTACAGAATAAGGGAAACACAGCGCTGGGAACAGCAGTGATTCTGTCACACTTGGCTTGTGAATTGTCCTCAGCCAAGGGGGAGGGGGCCACAACCTATGTGACAGTGTTCCCTTATAATACCACGTCATATAATTAAAAACAAAAAAATTTTTTTTTTTTCCCCCCCCACCACAGAAACAACTAATCAACCAAAATATTTTACAGTATGTGGACCCTGGCAGACAGCACCACAGAACCTACAGTAGTTTACTTTAACTGTGAATAAAACCTTCAAGGATTTAAAGAATGGGAGATTAAACTGAACTTTGTGAACTAAACCTGCATGAAAGCACACAGTCCCTACAGGTCCATATTCCATGGGCTCATTGTATGCTGCTGTATGACCCTTTAGTATAAGCCTCAGTGCCTTTTGGACTTCTATAGAGTACTTATTATGACTTTGTATAAAGCAAAGGTTGTAAAGGAGCTTGTGTGCATGAGACCTCAAGATAATGCTGACAGGCAAGAATTTTCTGACTTCTAACAGAGGGAGAGAAGGTGGTTTTGGTAACACAATGGAAAGGAAAAGTTTTTTGAACATTTATTGAACATGACCAGGTTAAATACCATGTGTCCCACTCACTTTGGTACCCAAAAAGCACAAATAACTCTTAGGCAATGTTCACACGTCGTATTGCCGGCGTAATTGCGGGGACGGATTTCGCCCCGCAATTACGCCGGCAGCCGTTGCAAGCGGGGTGCTGTGGCAGTGGGCCTGCAGCTCGCCGGCCCCTCAGAACACTCATGTATTCACGGTCGTCGTAACACGCCGTAAATAATGTGCATGTGTCAACTTTCTCCCCCCGTCTCGGATTCGTCCGTAGCGGGGAGGGAAAGTAGTTACTGGAACGGTTGTGGAGCCGTACTGCAGCGCGAAAAACGGCGAGCTATCAGAAGGAACAGCTCCAACAGCGCCCAAATAAGCCGTTCGTGAATGAGGTGCCTTAAAACTAAAACGTATTACAACAAAAATGAGACTGAGCAACATACTATGATTCCTCTCAAAACTATTTAGAATATCATTGAGAAGTAAAAAGGCGGGTTCTCCAGGACTTAACTTTTTGTTATAGGGCACACAAAAGTTATTCTATTAACCTTGTAATTCATACTGTAATGCGAGTATCTGATACAATAATTGGGTATTTCTCTTATTTGACTTAATTAATTATTGATAACAAAATATCTTTTTCAATGATATTCTAATTTTTGAGATCACCAGTATCTTATTATATGCTAGTGAGTTGAGCAATTATTATCGAAAGTTGAAATCGGATTCACAGTTATATTTATGTTGATCGAAATTTTTAGATCATCAAGGACGATAATTTAGTTAAAATCTGTGCATCATCTATTAATAGTGCGCCATTTTCGGCTACTTCCTGCCATTTTTGGCGGCCAGCAAATCAGCTTACATGAATAGAGAAGTGGGTGAGGATGTGTGTGCTGGACGTCATGACTGGGATGTATGTATGGTTGCAGATTGGCTGGAAAAATCACATGACCTTTGTTTTTCCATAGAAGCATTCTTTTTCGCTGCTTTCAGCCTCAGTGTATCTCTCAGCGGCTCATAGGATATAGTAGTGCGCTCTGCCTGTGTCCAAACAGCTCAGCGGAATTAAATCTATTTCATCACACTAGTAAAATCTCTACTAGTTAGCAGTATCCTTACAACTTAGTTAGATCAGAGATTGGAAGATTTTATGTAGTTAGGTAGAGAATTTTAAAGGAGCATCTACCGCTGTATACATATCAATATACATTTCAGATAGGTGTTCTTTTTCAATTTTGCCCATTCCAGCTTTGTTGATCTCATGCCACCTTGCAGGTTGAAATTAGAATACCTAGCAATTTCTTGTATTCCAGCACAGTTGATAGGGTGCAAAAATACCTTTTATTATCCGAAATACATTACAGATACGTGTTTTTTCACTTTGCGCACATACAAGCTTTTTTATTTTATTTGTTTCATTTGAGGCACCTTTGCGAGCACTTAAATTGGATACAGCAATTTTGTAGTCAGCACGTGAATTGGAAAGGTCCACAAAATACCATTTATTAACCGAGTTTATACATTACAGATACGTGTATTTTTTCACTTTGCGCACTACAGCATTGTTCATTAGGCACTTGCACTTAAATGTGGAGTAAGAGCGCGAGATACAGCCATTTATTGAAGTCCACCAAAGGTGAATTGAAAGGTGCCTAAAAATACCTTTTAATTATCCAAATACATTACAGATACGTTGTTTCTTTTTCACTTTGGTCTGCACTACAATGCCTTTGTTCATTGAGGCACCTTGCACTTAAATGTGAATACACAAATACTACAGGTCCTATTATAAAAAAAAATGTTAGTATCTAACATGATCATATTGTGTTCAACACAATTGTCCAAAGGGGCTCAAAGGGTCATGCTATTGAAATTTTTGGGGGCATTTTGGAGTGTGTGACATGTCAAGCTAGACAACGGTCCTATTGTAAAAAATTTTGTTTTCTAACAGACATTCTGTTCTTCACAATGTCCAAGAGTGGCTCAAGGTGTGAGATGGATTGCGTCGTCATGAAACAGGATAGTAGGACACTGTTTATATGACACTGATATTGCAAAAATGACTTGTTTTTGTGCAAGATCTTTAACATAGGCTTTCAATCCCCTGCTATTGAGACAACCCAATTAATAAATTTAAAAAAAGAGAACACAAAGACATGGTGGGATTCCACCTATTTTTCAAAATTGTGTTTTCTAGAATTAACTCCAAAAAATTAAACTAACTAAAAAACATGATGTACAAAATACTGGTAAAAAAAATTCCTCTGAATTGTACAAGGGAGGTACAGGAAAACTTGACCAGTTGTAGGTTATATCAGAGGACAATGGAGTATGTAGCACGGACAGAGAACAAAGTACATGAAGACCATATCCTCCTAGCACGATGAGTAATAATGATAAAAATGTGAATGCCAAGAAAAAGGGCATACCTGTGTGGAACAGTACGTTAACCACCAGTATTTCCCAAGATGAAGCTCAATTGTTCCACACTCATATGGACATGGCAAGCGCTACCCAGACAAGGGACCGTTATATGTCCAGTTCAACTAAAATGGCTGGTTGAAAGACTCAATTTATCCCGTGCAGCACTTTTTAATCTGGGGTCATGCCAGGTTTTGGGGCTCAATGCTGTGGCCCAGGACAGTATAGGTCCAATGAGGTCCATTCAACTAAAATGGTGTTCAAAGACACCTTTCCCCTGCACCTTTTTAATTTGAGGGTCCAGACAGTTTAAATGTCCATACAGCGGATCCAGACAGTGTAGTTAATGTCCAGTTCAACTAAAATGGTTGGTTTAAATACTCCTTTTCTTGCACTTTTTTAATGCTGTGGGTCATGCAGGTTTGGGGCTTATGCCGTGGAGCCCGGACAGGTATAAGTCAAGTCCATTGAAAACTAAAACATGGTGGTTGAATAGACTCCTTTTTCCGTAGCACTTTAAATCTGTGGTCATGCAGGTTTGGGATATCTCATGCTGTTGCCCAGACAGGTATAGTTCCAATGTCCAGTGAAAACTAAAATGGAGGTATTGAAAGACATTCCTTTTACCGGCACTTTTTAATCTTGGGTCATGCAAGGTATGGTGATTCTCTCATGCAGTGGCCGCATGACAGGAAATAAGTCAATGGTCCAGTGAAAACTAAAATGGTGTGAGTATCAAAGACTATCTTTTTCCGCCACTTTTTAAACTCTGTGGGTCATGCAGGTTTGTAGGTCTCATGCTCGTCTCCAGGACAAGAGGATATTCAATAGTCCAGTTCAATTCAAAATGATGGTTCAAATACATGACTTGCCTTCTGGCACTTTTTAATTTGTGGTCAAGCATGTTTAAGGTCAGGCCTGTTGGTACAAGACTAGGATAGTGAATGTCTTGTGAATTTTTTATTCTGTGGGCTATTTATAACCTAAGTGTGTTTGCCTAGATGTAGCACGTATCCATTATGACTGATGAGATGGAAGTTAATTCCAGCTTCTCCAGGCCGTGTTGGGAGTAACGAATGAAGGTGTTTGTTGCTCTCCCATAGACATATAATGGTCATCAAGTTCATAATCTATCATCGACCATCGAATATCTTGATCGATGATGGTTCAACCTTATCGACCAAATCGATAGCCAACTGTAATCGCTCAAATAGACACAGTACATACAGATAAGCTAGTGTGCACCATCCTAAACATGGAGTGTTTCATACAGTAACGTAGGTGCAGTTCAAATATAACTGTAATATGATGAATAATTTAAAGGGAACCTGTCACACTTTGTGTATTCCCCCCCTTCTGAGCGACAGCACAGATCTAGTGTCCTGACCTGCTGTTCCAGCGCTGTGTCACCTTATTGCAGTAAGTGATGCTGATAGTTTAAGAGGTATTTACCCCTCACATCTAATTCATGGAGCAATGAAAGCCACCCAGCAAAGTGCTATAGCCCCACCCACCTGGCGGTTATTCATCGTTTCTCTACCTATTTAAAGTAATAGGGTTATCATTTTATAGGAGTGTGTCGGCTATCCTCATATGGGTCTGGTTTAAAAAACCTGACACTTTGAATGGACTCCTTTTTTTTTCTGGGGCTTAAAACTGTAAATATTACCAAAAATGCTCTAAAAAAACTACAGCATCTACCAGTGATTAATTACGACCCACTTGTTTTGCGCTGGGACAAGCATGAGTCTTCACAGCTTGTGCTGCCTCCGAAAGGGGATGGGGGGGCGCATAAACCTCTGTTGACAGGTTTCTCGTTTAAGGGCAGGTTCACACAGCAAATGTGGATGCTGAGTAAGACTGTCGGAATGGGGGCCTCATTGCTTGAAAAGCAGACCCTAGGTCCTGAAACACCACTTTTGTTCCCATAAGCAACTCATTCAGAATGCACCCTGTTCATTGCATACAAGTGGCTCGTCGAGTAAAATGAAGATGAGCGCTCTGATTTGGTTGCCTATGAGGCAAACAAAGGTGAGTTTAGACCTAACACGTTTTCATACACGTGTTAAATTCGTGTCCGAATCTGTGTCTAAATCTGACTGAGCAATCCACTTATTGTATTCCATTATTTCCATGTAGAAATTGAACCATCTCAGTGCATATCATTGCTATTTATACTCGCTGAGCCTAAAAAAGAAGTAAAATTTCAGTCTTGAGTGCCGATACAGTACTGAAATCCATATACCTTCGCTTTATCGACCTTAACGTATCCATACTGCCCAGGTGGTTTGGGGGTTCACTTTGCACCAGGACTGTATGGATACGTTCCTGAGGAATCGCGCGATACTCTGCATTCGGCGCGGGGAGTCAGCATATATTACATGCCTGACATCCGCATCGTCGATATCTCCCGACCCCGGAGTCGCATCCGGGAGGGGAGGGGGGGGCGAGTTTAACCTCTCTTAATTAATCGCGACGATCGGTCGCAATAACTCTATGTGGAGAACGCAGAGGAGATAACGCTCCTACTGCGCCTCTAGTCGGCGGCAGCAGCAGTTATCACGGAATCGCCCGATCCACTAGCAGCTCCTGCCTCTCCTGACATGACAGCACGTAGGCAGAGAATGTCCTTACGAGTTGTTCCTGTGGGCGTCACGATGCCCGGGCCGTGCCCTGTGTGGCATGGCCTCGGCATCGTGACTGACATTTACCATAGGAACCAGTGCACAGCAAACAAGCTATCACTGATTCCTATTTAAAGAAGAGATCTAAAGATCTCTCTTATTCAATCCCCTATGGGGAAAAGTAAAATACGACAGATGTGAAAAATAGTGGGAAAAAAAAGTTAAAAAAAAGATGAAAAACAAGTAAAACACAAACACGAAAATAAATAAAATCACGTTACACAAACACGCCTTTCTTTCTGTTGCCCCTTTAACAAACGCCAATGCGCATCTTCCAAAAAAGATCAAAAATAATAAATACCCATAATTTGGTAACCTGCCGCGTGCATAACAAGTCCTGCCCCCCCCCCCTATAAAATCTGTCATGTTAATTTAATCCTGTATGGGAACGCCTTAAAAAAAAAAAAAAAAAAAACAAATCACAGAATTACGAATTATTGATCATCCCCGCAACACAAAAAGGAATAAAAAGGGATCAAAAACTCTAGAAATGCCAAAGTATTGTACTCCAATTAAAATTGTCAGTTTCATCCCCGGGCAAAATTACTCTAAAATCCTATACAGCACTGTATAAGGATAAAATAAATAATTGAATAGCTCTCATAAGATAGCGATGCTCTATAATCTGTACTAGGTTTTTCTACACACTAAAAACACTTTTTCCTTTATCTTTTTTAAAGTGCTTCACATAAAAAAAACTATAAAAATATGGGTATCCACTATAATCGAGAGCGACCCGAAGAGTAAAGCCTAACTATCAATGGATACTGGCAACGGTGACCCTGTTAAAAATAAAAAATAAAAAAACCCTACTCAGGTATTGCAGTATAATCTTCACCCTGGGCCCTCCACAAAATGGATTTAAAAGACGATCAAAAAGCCTTGTCCTCCCAAAAATGATACTCTCATAAACAACATCAACCTCATCTTGCAAAAAAACAATCCTTACACATACCAAGCACAGAAAAATTTAAAAGTTTGGCATCTCAACTATGGCGATGCAAAAACCGTATTTTTCCTGTTTTATGTATAAAAGCAGTAAAACAAAAAAAATAATATACAAATGGGTTATCGTGTAAATCGTATTGACCTGCTGTGTAAAGCTACCAAGTCATAATATACCGTACAGTGACCGCTATAAAAAAATAAAATAAAAAACACTACCAAGATTGCTGTATTTTTTTGTTCATTACATCTCAGAAAAACTTAATAAAACTAGTGAACATATATCATCATATGCAACCCCATACCAATAAAAACTTCAACGCATTCCCTCAAAAAAAAACAAGCCCATACACAGCTCCTGGCACACAGCAAAATAAAAAAGGTTATGCTGTCAGAAAGACAACATAAAACCAATTTTTTTATAGACTATTTCTACAGTGGGAAAGTAATAAAACAGAAAAGAACTATATAAAATCTATATCATTTGAAATGTGTAGCCAGACCCCCATAGTAAAGTTATCACAGTACATTTACACTGTACGCGCGATGCAGTAAAATCTAGAAAACACAAAAAACAATGACCGAACTGCTATTTTTCCCCCCATGTTACTCTTTGCCAATGCAAAAATCAAACTATGAACACTTGTGCATCTCCAAAAGTGCACAGTACACCCCTAGATGAGATCCCGATGTGTTTGAATCCAAAAAGGGCGACTTCTGGAAGGTATTGCGCCTGTTCTGCTACTTTGGGGTGCTTTGGCAAAATGCGACATGGCCACCACCAAAATCCGGCGTTCCAAAAGCCAACTACGCCCCTCCCGACCCTTATAACAACTGCCCTGCATTGCGCCCACACAGCAGTTTACACCCACATCGTAGGGTATTGGCTGAACTGAAGAAATATGGCTTGATCAAAGTTGAATAGGAGGTTTCTTTTTTCAGGATTCCATGTATAATGAAACATTTAGGCTAAAAATAGCAGATTATTATAGAAAAAAAATTTATTTTAAATTTTCACAAGCCTTATAGCTAAAAAAAAAATTGTGAATCACCTGTGGGTCCTATATACTCATGCACCCCTGGATATATTCATTAAGGGGTGGTAGTATTCCAATCTAGCGGTCTAATTAAGGAGTGTTTATTAAGTTTTAGCACCTAGGGGGCCATAACCTGAATGGTCGCCTCATATAAAATCCGTATAGAACAATAACAGACCCCAGAGTATACTATAGCTCCCCTATTCTGGGGCTTATGTGTGAGCCAAATTAATGCACTAGGGCCATCATATGGGATATTCTCTAAAAAAACGGCAGACCTGGGGTAAAGTGATATTAAGTTTCAATTTACCTAGTCACATTTCACCGTATTCCAGTGAACTAATGGATAAATATTGAAAAACAGCAAAAAAGAGTGACATTTTGAAATTTCAACCTCCACTTTGTCTATAATTTCGTGAAATAACATGAAGAGGGTTATCAAACTTCCTATATAGTTTATGTAAATACGTTACGGGTAGTCAAGTTTCTTCACAGATGGGCATCACTTATGGGGGTGTGGCCCTAACATGCAGGCCCCTCAAAGCCATCATCAGAACTGGAGTGATTCCCAAAAAATGTATATTGCAAATTTTCTTGAAAATGTAGAAGTTACTACTAAACTTTTCTAAGCCCTCTAAGTCGTAAAAAAAAAAAAGACAATTAAGAAAAGGATGGCCAAAGCTATCGTGGACATATGGTTAGATGCTTAGTTATAACTATTTTGTGATGAATAAATATCTGTCTTGCACGGCAGAAATTTTGAGCAACTTCAAAAACGCAAAATTTTTCCAAATTTTCATGAAATTATGAATATATTTTCACAAATCTCTACTACAAGGATTGTATGGAAAAAAATTTCTTACTAACTTAAAGCACAATGATCACCGAAAAACAGTCGCTCTTGAAATCCACATGATATATCTGTAAAAGTCAAAAAGTTATACTCCACATAAATATGGACACATGCAGATTTCAAAAATAGGGCTGGGTCAGAAGGCCAAAACAGGCTGGAGAGTCCTTAAGGGGTTAAACAGTATATAGCTGAGTTTATACTGTGGGTCTTATATATGAAAACTGTATAGCAGTTAGTCTGTCTTTCTTGCCCATAGCAACCAAATTTCCTCTGCTACTAGTCATTTTATTTTTCCCACGGCACTAAAATTGACATGATACCTGAGCTCTAGATTGGTCTTTGCTATTGGCAACTATAAAGTAGTGTCTTGATGCTATACACCTTTTCATACATAACGGCCCGGTGTTTTTTGACAAATGCCTTGCAGCACTAATTGTAAGCCAAACCAGGTAAAAAACCTACAAACAGAAAATGTGTAAAGAAAAGGCATGTGCATCTTTTTTTTGTTTTGGATCCATTCCTGCAAAACATGTGCCAAGAGACAATTGGGACAGATTTATCAATAATGTCTAACTGTAAGGGCTGGTTCACATGGCATATTCAAGCCATAATTGCGGGATGGATTTCACCCGCAATTCCGGCTTGAATAAGGGGCGGGGGCGGGGAGCAGCTCCCCGACCCCATAGACATCCATTATCCACGGCGCGTATTCCGCCAGGATAATGTGCATGTCGCTTTCTCCCCGCCGAGCGAGGCGGAGAGACGGAATCCATAGTTCTCTATGAGATCTGTGGATTACCGTAATGGCTGGGACGGATTCCAGCCGTGTTGCAGCACAGTACGGCGCGCAATACGGTTGCAATCCGTGCCCAAAATAAGCCGTGTGAAAGGCCCCTAAGACTGTTTTAAGTTACACTAGACAGTTTTACAATGCGCCACAGTGTTGATAAATCTGGTGCAGGTTACAATGGTCTAGTCTACCTTTGTACCACCATTAAGTTGGCTTACTTTTACGCCACGAACTACGACAAAATTCTGGCACATTTTTTGCCGCATGTTAAACCAAACCCCTTTTGTGTGAAGCCACGCCCCCTTTGTTGGTCAAGGCACAGAAGTATCTGAAAACTGTCTAAAACACATAGTAAATGTGGTGTAAAGCAGGTGCAACATTATTTTTGCAGCACGTTGCGCCAGAATTCTGAAGCCACTGACTTGATAAATGTGCCCCATTGTGTAAAACCAGTACAAGGAAGCTAAAATCTGGCTCTAAAATCAGCATCAAAACCACATCAACAATTAAAAATGTGCCTTAAAAATCCGCAATGAATCAGCGAGTATTTTACATGTGGCTTCTGCTCTGATTCACCACTGAAGCTGAAAATAAGCCATTTAAGGGGCCGTTTACATTGCACAGAGCAAATACCCGTCGGATTGTCTGACCGTTATTTGTTCAGTTTTGGGGCTGTTTACATGGCCACAGTGGGATGGCTTTTCACCACGGTTTGCAGAGAAAAGCCCTCCCCCTTCTCTTTGACCTGTTCATTGTCCGCCCAAAAACCAGGCGGAAAAATGAACATGTTCAATTTCTTTCGGACAGCCGATAGTCTAAAAATCCGCCCGGCAGAGAATCCGTGCAGTGGGGACCGCTGCATAGATTTTCCATAGAGGTCCGTGATAAAGTTTGACCACCGGTTTACAGACGGCCTTCAAAACCGAAAACCGTCTAAAAAAATGGGACATGCCCTAAGGGTACGACCACACGGCACCGTCAAAATACCAGGCAGATTCTGATTAAAGAATCCGACCGGTATTTTATCGTCTTCTTAATGTGTAGAGCTGAGGAACTCCACAGCACACTCTATTGGATGTAGTTATCCTCAATTCACAATGTAGCTCGCAGGAGCTTTGCAAAGTGAAAAGGATTTTAGCCAAACCAGTTAAGTCCATCTGCAGACAGCTGTTTCGGGGTTTTTGCCCCTCGTCAGTGCAGCGTAGAACTTACTGGTTTGGCTCGGTGAGAAGCGAAAGTGGCTTAGAAGGGGAAAGGATCTCTCCTCAGGGAGAGCCACCAATTAAATTGGTTGGTGTGGGGAAATTTACTCGCCTATCAGACCTCACTGACGTAAGGTCTGATAGGCGAGAAAAATCCTCACCAACCAATTTTTTGGGTGGCTTCCCTGAGGAGAGATCCTTTCCCCTAATGTGTAGAGCAGCAGTTTCTGTCTGCAGTTTGCAGATTCGGCTGTACCCGTAAATGTTGAACAGTACAGGTGGAGGAATGTGCATGTTCCAAGTTTTTTAGATGATTTTTGGATTTGAAATCTATTGACGTCTATGGGGATGGTTTTTTAAGTCGGTTTCAAATTCAAAAAATGCCTGAAAAACCATCTGAAAACCCTTTTCATATGGACATACCCTAAACTTACCCTAAAAGTTATGCATGCTTTTTCGGGGACACCCTGAATAAAGGAATTATAACCTTTTGAGAAGACATTTTTTCTCAAGTTGTTACTGTCACAGTTAAGTAGGGTTAGCTCGAATATTACTAGCTGATCCACAGGGACATCTGAAGACCTCTAAAAGATGAAAAGGGAAGCTTAGCATCATATTATTATTGAAGATGTTGATTTTCTGCCATAAAATATTGTTACATAAAGATAAAGCATAAACTGAAAGACGGGGAAAATATAACACCATCTCAGTTCTTCACTTTAGCATTGAAAATAGGGAAAATAATAAAAATAAATCAGGCTCGTGTGATATTGCCCTGCAAAAGGCAATTAAGCTCTACCAAGAACTATATAAAATACAGCTTACTGTAAAAAGAAAAACTCCATATCTCCACCAAACAGATGCAGACACTTTGTAGCTTTGCAGTTTCCAAGGAAACAGTAAATAAGGTTATATTTGACACATACTTAGATAAAAAGCACAATGTAACTGGAATTAAATACAGTAATAAAATGTCTACATAGAAATTACACTTGTGAATGAGATTCCACTTCTGTACATTGTGATGTTTCACTAAGAATGGTTGGTAGAACATGTTCAGCTCAATAGACACAGGTTAGGCAGAGAACAATACTGAAGAGAAACAATCGAAAAGATAAAAGAAAGAAAAAATCATGTACAAATATCAGTTTGTAGAAATTACAATAAACTTTAAATCCATTCATCTTTTCAACAATTCAGTTTTAAAGAATATCTTCATACAGAAGATAACCCTAAAAACTCATTTAGGATTAGAAGTCTATTGGAATATAGGGCCACATTTATGAACCAGTTTAGGTCTAAAACTCACTTTTTTGCATATAGTAACCTATGAGAGTGAGTTTTAGACCTAAACAGGTTCATACATGTGGCCCATAATGTCTCTTGTTCAGTTAAAAAAAACTTTAAGGGGATGTGTCATCAAAAAAACATGTGAAACAAAATTTTTAAGAATTTTCTGTTATTTTTTTAAATTTTCTATATCACTTTCAATATTTTTTTAAAAAATTAAGTCTTGCAGTTTCCACTTTGGCCACTAGGCCTAATAGTCTGACACCTGTTCTGTAGAGGTAGGATTTTCAGTAGTTTGTCCATTATCAGTACAAGCAGGGTTACACTGAAAGGTGACACCAATGTGTATAGATAACATGGATCCACCAGTCACAATAGGAGATAGTCAGAGCTCCCCATCTACCCCTCCCTGCACACTGACTTCTTCACAGGTCACAGAGCATGACTAGAAAACTCTCCTATAGAAGTTTAATGGGGGCTGATTCCAGTTCACAGGCTCCTATGTGCAAGAAGCTGCTGTAAAGCATGTCTCTAAATGCTGCTAAAAGCAGTGCAGGCAAGAAAACATTCCCCACTATCACATATAGACAATCATATTGAGAAATCTACAATCAGAAAGTAAGATAAAAAAGTATTTTGTTTCAATTAGTAAAAAAAAAAATTGGCAACAGATTCCCTTTAAGTCATTTTCCAACAGACGTTGGAGTCCAGATAATAAAATCCCTTGGAGAAATAATTTAATGGGTTGAAGTAAAATATGATGAAAGCACTGACAAAGCTTAGATGCAGCCCAAGAGAAGGCATGTCAATGATAAAAAGAATATGGTCAGACATTATATCGGTAACATTATGTGTTGGTTACAAGTGATGTCAGATGAAAGACTACTAGCAAACAACAAAGACCAATGGACGATCATGCTTTTGTGTCTAGCACATAAAATATATACAATCTGGAAATAGAGTTATCGATGTCCAAAAGAGACTATAATTATTGTATAGATTACTATGACCCCCCACAGATTACTATGACCCCCCACAGTATGGAAGGATACCACCTGTGGAGACTGAAAACAGAATTTAAATGGCGCCTTACTGTCCTGCTGTCATAGAAGCTGCATATGTGCTCAGTATTTGGTAAGGTGCTTGTGTTGGGAAATTGGGTAAACCATAAAAGGGTTTTCTCATCAGGCTGTTTCACAGAGCCTGCTCTTCCCACTTCCTGTTCAGGCTGTAAGCAGTTCTACAGCTTCAGGCTCCCATTTCCTATTCAGACTATAGTTGGTTCTACAGCTTCAGGCTCCCACTTCCTATTCAGGCTGTAGGCAGGTCAACAGCTTCAGGCTCCCACTTCCAGTTCAGACTATAGGTGGTTTCTACAGCTTCAGGATGCCACTTCCTGTTCAGGCTGTTGGTGGTTCTTCAGCTTCCACTTCCTGTTCAGGCTGTGGGCAGTTCTACAGCTTCAGACCCCCACTTTCTGTTTAAGCAGTGGGTGGTTCTACAGTAGTGACAGACATTTCAGCTGTGCTATTCCTAGCTAAGCCTGTTAGAGGGACAATGGTGATGGGAGGGTTTTAACAGCAGGGTATACGACTACAGAGCTCAAACGGGTTACAGTTTGTCAGTAAGAAAGAAAAACAAGCTCTTATACTGCTGACAAGACAATGCAGGGAGGGATGTCACCATCCAAGCCATTGCTAGAGCAGAGAGAGGTGGTTGGCAACTACAGATGCTTGTGTACACAAGCAGGAGATAAGAACTGCTTTAACTTTGAAATAAAACTAAATTAAAACAGCAATGTATTTGGTAATAATCTTTATTTTTCTTTGCTTACATTTGTAAAGCTAATTAATTAGGTGAGAATACCCCCTTACAAACATAGTCTGTTCTATTTAGTTAATTAGGTCATAAATCATGTACTTATCAAGCAGGTACATCAGTTTTGTGGCATACATAAGATTTAAATGTTTGCATTAAGTTCATTTGCACAAAAATTATGGCATTCATGCCACTTTATACGAAGAAGTGGACAGTATATGATGGGGATGTGGCTTCCTACAGTCCCATACATTAACTGAATTCATAGCAAGAAGTGCCATAAATTATAGCAAAAATCTACACTAGCTCGTGAGACATGGACATGTAAAGATTCCTGGAATTTATTAAGAGGCCTGTGCTTCTTAACATATTTGGTGCACATTGTTTGGTAATAAAAGCCATTTTGAAAGAATGTCCCCCCCAAAGTTTCACCTTTAAACAAGTAACTTGTCTCACAACACATGGATTATTGTGTAAAGTTCTATACCCATTTCCCATCACAGATGGATAAGAAAGACATGACTGAAACAGTTTCAGATGAGGATGCCCAAAGCAATAAAGGTATTTTCAGACTGCAACCTCCAGAGAGAATAAAAGCAAATGAGAAATGTTTTATTAAATAAGTTATAAGTTATCAACAGTAAAAAAAAAATTATATTAGTGTTATAAATAGTAGTAAAAGAAAACCATATCTTGGGTATTACCTACATTAGGTAACCCATACATTAAACTGAACATGTTGTTTAGAATGTTTGATGAATGACAAAAAATAAAAATTAGGATTTTTTTTTTACCCTTCGATAAAAGAAAAACATATAAATTAAAAGTAAAAATATACAGTGAAGGAAATAATTATTTGATCACTTGTTGATTTTGTAAGTTTGCCCACTGACAAATACATGAACAGTCTATAATTTTAAGGGTAGGTTAATTCTAACATTAAGAGATAGAATATTCAAAATAAAATGCAGAAAATCCCATTGTATAAATTATATACATTTATTTGCATTTTGCTGAGAGAAATAAGTATTTGATCCCCTACCAACCATTAAGAGTCTTTATAAAAGGCTCCTGTCCACAGACTCAATTAATCAGTCAGACTCTAACCTCTGCAACATAGGCAAGACCAAAGACCTTTCTAAGGATGTCATGGACAAGATCATAGACCTGCACGAGGCTGGAACGGGCTACAAAACCACAAGTAAGACACTGGGTGAGAAGGAGACAATTGTTGGTGCAATAGTAAAAAAATGGAAGAAATACAAAATGACTGTCAATCAACATCGATCAGGGACACCATGCAAAACATCACCTCGCTGGGTATCCTTGATCATGAGGAAGGTGAGAGATCGGCCTAAAACTACACAGGGAGGAGGGGGGATTTGTTAATGATCTCAACACAACTGAAATCACAGTCACCAAGTAAACCATTGGTAACACATTACGCTGTAATGGATTTAAATCCTGCAGTGCCTGCAAGGTCCCCCTGCTCAAGAAGACACATGTGCAGGCCCATCTGAAGTTTGCCAATGAACACCTGGATGATTCTGTGAGTGATTGGGTGAAGGTGCTGTGGTCAGATGAGACAAAAATTGATCTCTTTGGCATTAACTCAACTCGCCATGTTTGGAGAAAGAGCAATGCTGTCTATGACCCAAAGAACACCATCCCCACTGTCAAGCATGGAGGTGGAAACAATATATTTTGGGGGTGTCTCTCTGCTATGGGTACAGAACTACTTCACCACATCAGTGGGAGAATGGATGGAGCTGTGAACTGTAAAATCCTGAGTGACAACCTCCTTCCCTCCGCCAGGACATTAAAAATGAGTTGTGGCTGAGTCTTCCAGCAAGACAATGACCCAAACATACAGCCAAGGCAACAAAGGAGTGGCTCAAAAAGAAGCACATAAAAGGTCATGGAGTGGCCTAGCGAGTCTCCAGACCTTTATCACATAGAAAACTTATGGAAGGAGCTGAAGCTCCAAGTTGCCATGTGACAGCTTCAAAATCTTAATGATTTAGAGATGATCTGCAAAGAGGAGTGGACCAAAATTCCTCCTGACATGTGTGCAAACCTCATCATCAACTACAAAAAACATCTGACTGCTGAACTTGAAAACAAGGGTTTTGACACCAAGGACCACATGGATGAAAACAGTCTAGGTCTAAAACTCACTTTGTTTCCCATAGCAACCAATCAGCACGCCCCTTTTATTTCATATAGTGCTTTGGAAAAATGAGAGGGGCGCTCTGATTGGTTGCTATAGGAAACAAAGTGCGTTTTATACCTAGACAGTTTTCATCCATGTGGCCCCAAGTATTAATTCTTGTTTGTCAGAAGGATCAAATACTTATTTATCACTGTAAAATGCAAATTAATTTAAATAATGTATACACTGTGATTTTCTGGATTTTATTTTGACTATTCTATCTCTCAATGTTAAAATTAACCTACCCTTAAAATTATAGACTGTTCATGTATTTGTCAGTGAGCAAACTTGCTAAATCAGTATCAAATACTTATTTCCTTCACTCTAGGTACTGAAAAATTAGACAAATGTGCAGGCAAACCCCCAAAAAAGCAAAAACAAAAGTTGTGGCTCTAAGAGTACAGTGTGACACAAAGTAATAAATAAGTAAAATCTTCTCATAAATTGTAAGTAACAATATGTGTATTTAGTTTTAGATGCTATGGATTAAGATATGTCTGAATTTCTACCTTCAAGTTATGAGACATTACCTTTTGGGTTTGCCATTTACTTTTAGGGAATTTGCAAAAAGTCAATTAGTATTACTTTTGTAAGCCTGGTGCAGTCACATGACACAACTAAAATTTACGATGATTGCATTTGAGGTAAGGAAGTGCAGACTGCAACTTTTGATAAAGCATCTTATTGACCAGTATTATTCCCTTTGAGTAAACTATAAATTGTACAAACACAAGGTCAGTGCCTGTCGAATGTCTGATCATTAATCACTGCTACTAGGCAGGCACTGAATAACACAGAGTGCCCTACTTTTCACGCACCCTGCACTGCTAACAGTGTTAACCTGGGCATACACACAAAGTGATTTTTCGGCCGATATGTCAGCCATTCCGAGCTTGTTACCATGCATGTGCAACCAAGGATTACTGCTAAAGCTTTCATTCACTTTGCAGGTGCAGTGATGTTTTTCCTGATTTGATTCTTGGTTCTTCTCTGCATGGTTCTTCAATTACTGCAGTAATAGCCACTCAATACATGATGATTACATCAGGCTAAATTCACATCATCAGACGGCAGATATGTGGGTAGGTAGCAAGTCAGGTCAGAAACTAAGTAGACAGAACTGTAGAACACGTTTGAATTTTACAGAAACCTAGGAAACTTATTAATGCGATACAATAAAGGTTCCTAGGTATCCTGCTGACTTCAAGGGCCAACACGTGCCAAAGCTCTTAAAGCGCTATATTGTACTCAGGGCCGCCATAAAGGCAGTACAGGGGGTACTGTCGTATGGGGCCCGGTGAAACAAGGGGGCCTGCTGCAAGCAGGGTTGATGGGGTTCTGGGCCCAGACGCTTCAGCTGTAGGGGGGCCCTGAAATTTCTGATGGCGGCCCTGATTGTACTAGATGCAGCACCAGTGACCTCGGGAGAGCGGCTGTGAGCAGAATGTCAAAGAGGAAGATAAGGGACACCAAGACTAGTAGGGGAGGACAAGGGTGCCAATAGGGCAGTACTCCTGTCAGGGGCTCTAATCAAAAAGGGGCCACCGATATCTTAAAAAATAGAAACTAGTAATGAGTGGAGGCCCCATTTGATTTGACTGTATGGGGCCCTGAAACTGTTAATAGATGACTGATGACAGCCTTGGGGGAGGAGCAGGGGCAGGTCAGCACCTAATTTAGGTTTGAGATCTGTTGGAAACTTCAAGAAACTCAAATAGGCCACCACAATCCAATGTTCAGTAGCCCCTGTGACTGGCAGTCCTTGCTAGCAGTTGCCTAAGGCCATGTTCACATGACTTATTTTGACGTGGTTTTGGACAAGGTTTTCGGAGCGCATCCTCGCCCAAAACGCTTCCAAAATGCTCCCAGTTCATTTAATTGATTCCTATGTAAAAGCTCGTTGTAGTTCAAATAGGACGAGGTTTTTACACGCTTTTTTGGAAGCGCTGAAAAAGAAGTGTCATGTCAATTCTTGAAGCGTGTTTTAGGTGCGTTTTCAGTGTGGTTTTTGGCACCTTTTTTGTCCTGGCTATTAATTTGTATGGGTGAAAACCTCGTCGAAAACTTCATCCAAAACCTCGCGGAGAAACACATCTAAAACCTCGTCTGAAGAAGCATGTTTCAGGTGAGGTTTTGAGAGCGGAAACGTTTCGAAAACCTAGTCCAAAACCACGTCAAAATAAGCCGTGTGAACATACCCTAACAATGCAGCATAACTGCCAAGAGGACGCAGAAGGGCCGGCTGGAGCAGAGGATGGTGAGTATGATACTCATGGCACCTACAACGCTGTTCCCAACAATATTCACATTGAAACAGATTTGATTTGTGTTCTTCTCCAACTTCTGTATAACATTTCCTACAATAATATAACAGAAATCCTTATATTCAAACTGAAGCTTGCATCTTGCATCTCAGTCTTAATATCTTATCATTATTTTACACAAAGTAATGCATAGCTTTATTTCCATTGATTTCCAACACAGTCGGTCATCACAGAAAAAGCAAAGATAGAGTATCCTGATGTTTACCAGGCATATATACATCAAAAAGATTGTCTGGTTAACAGTAGTTTCTGGGCAAGTAAAATATATAGGACAAAAGCACACCCAAAGTATACGCAAAGTGATCATAGTGGCATCTACATAGCTTTACAATGATACATACTGTATGTTGGTGTAAAGTCATTGCATTGTAGACCTACCTCAATAGACATGTATTGGTATACAATGGATTTAGCTAGGAGCTATACTGATAAAGAGAGTCTTAAAGAGACCTGTGACATGTCTGTTTTTGTAAATACTTGTGTTGCTTGTGAAACAACAATTCTTTGTATACTCTATGGGCGACATGTATGAACAGCGTATTCTCAGCCCAACATCTTGCGCAGCCCCGTTCGCAATAGGTGTAAATGTCCCCCACGCCAATATCAGGCGCATTACAGAGCGCCCACGGTACTTTGTAGTAAGCCTCCTGATTTCAGGAGGCATGTGGGAGGCGTAGAACCGTACAAAGCTATAGATTTATAGCTTCGGTATGGTAATTCCAGGCGCATTACTGCTGGAACAGGTAAGCCACTTTCAAAGTGCTTTACCTGAGCCAGAAGTGTCATGTTAGCGCCAGAATGCCGCTGATTTATGACCCGCAGTAGACCGGGTTAATAAATCAGGCGCATTCTATATAATTTTTATGCACATAAAAATTGCCATTTAAACAACAAAAATCATACATGTCGCCCTATTTTTTTTTTCTATATTCTGTGCTATTTTATTCCTTTATTCCTTCTAGAAGTTTATAGCTTAGTCTGCCAAATGGCTGTTACCAATTAAGAAAGCCCAATCAGTACTGAGTGTGTGCAGGGAATGGTAACCCATCTGACTGATTTGGTATACATTGCTACAATGGATAACAGATGGACAGCAGAACACAACAGAAGATGCTCCAGAATTGTTATTTTGCAGGAAGCACTAAATTAGTATTAACTAATAAATTAAATTATTAATTTACTAATTAAATTTAGTATTAACAAAACCAGACCTTTTTTTTACCAGGTTTAAAAAGTGTTAGCTCAATATTGTGATCTGGACATAGGAATCTTCAGGTCAAAGCTCTGAGGGATGTTTCTGTTAGCAACAGATGAGTATCAGAAAATTGTAGGAGTATAATCAGACAAGAAGAGGTCATTGCAGGTTGGAGATCTCTTGCAATGCAAGATGGTCAGAAGATCAGGTCAGATAGAAGGATGCAGTTGGGTAGCAACTAGCAAGCCAAGTCAGAAACTGAGTAGACACAACTGTAGCACACCTCTGAATTTTACAGGAACCTAGAAAACTTGTTTATGCAAGACAACAAAGGTTACTAAGTATCCTGCTGACTTCAGACCTCTTTAAGGGCCAATGTGTGCCAAAACTCTTAAACTGCTAAAATATACAAAGGACCGCTCCTTTGGCCCCAGGAGGAAGACAGTGGATATGAGCAGAATTCCTTGGAGGAAGACAGCAGAAAGCATGTCTATTTTTTGCCCATCTCATTGCTGACATGTGAATTAGTTTTGCGTTAAATAGCATTGACAATACAATTTCCTCGGTTTGGGATTTCTTTTTGGAAAAGGCTAATAGGCAAACAATGTCTGCCATTGTTTACAGACCCAATAAGCTAAGAAAAATGGATGCTTATCTTCAAATGAAAACATTTTCACATTCCACCAATCACTGTACAGCCACTGACGTCCTAATGATAAATCCATGCAAGGAATTTCTTTTCAGTTTAGGTATCAGGTTATAGGACAGTTCCAGATAGTGATATAGCTATAGGGGCCCAAGAGGTCCCAGTTGCCACTAGGCCCCTAAGACGGAAGGGTCCACAGCCTACCCCACCACCCTCACCACAAGCAGACTGTTGCTGTAATGAGAGGAGAGCATTGCTGTACCATTCTGCCCAATCATACAGAGAACTAGTCAGCTGTACAATTACAGAGGCACTGTTCTCTCTGTCCTCTCATCTCTATTATCAGTGTTGTAAGAAAACAAAAAGAGACTGCAGGACTACATTGGAACCTGGTCTGGTGGTTCACCACTGTTAAACCCCACTGGAGATTCTAGCTTTAATCCCCCTTTAAATTCAGGTTATGGTTTGTAATTTAAAGGGGTTTTCTCAGTACAATGATTGCTTTTCATGTTAAAGATCTTGCAAAAACAAGTCATTTTGCAATATATGTCCATTAACAGTGTCCTACCTGTTCCTAGATATCCCCTCTTATATGGGCTGCATCATCTCCTCATGTCACTATAGCTACAGACTTATTCAACCTCTCATGATAGGCTGCCATCGCTGGTTGCTATAACTACAGACCTGGCTTCTACTGCCGCCTAGTAGAAGCCAGTAAACACGCCCCTGAATTCAAAATAAAACCAAGAAAACAGGACTGAGGTAAGAAGAATCAATGTAGTGAGACAACCCCTTTAATTCATTTTGGAGTTGTGGTCTGCTATATATTTAATCATATGGAGTACAGCATGTAATACAATTAATTTCATGGGGACACTGTGCAATATAATTTCAGAGGTTAAACTGTGTAATGTAAATAATTTCAGGGGGTACATTATATAATATAATTTGAGGGGTATATAGTGTAACATAATTACTTTTAAGGGTTCAGTGTGTAATAATTTCAGGAGGTACAGTGTATAATATAGATAATTTCAGGGAGTGCAGTGTATAAAATTTTTTTTTTAAATTTCAGGGGGTAAAGATTTTGCCCATGACTAGGGTTTGAGGGATTTTTATCGAAAAATTTTAAAAAATGGGCAGGGTTTTTTTGGGTTTGGGATGGGAAATTTCCGATCACGCGAAAAATTTTTGGGGTGAAATCGGGCATAATCCTTTTAACTTTCCCCAAAAAAATTTGGGAAAACCTCGCAAGAGAAAAAAGGTGACTTTTGATCACTATATTTACTATTTTCCATAGGCAAATTTAACCCTCTAATCATTCTCTATCTATTAAACACTAAAACGTAACTTTTATTATATCTAACTTTTAAACCTCTATACACACTATTTAAAAAACCTGATCTCTATCCTAAATCTTTTAACCCCTTTTTTGCTTCTAAAAAGGGGGAATAATTTCCCTTTCTATCATCAAGTCGGGTTGGAACCCCCCCCCTTTTAACCGGGGAAAAAAAAGGCCTTAATATCTATAGCAAAGTACTACTCCGGGAAAAGGGAAACCCAAGCCAACTCTGGGCACCGCCCCCTAACCCTCATAGACACAAAAACAAATAACCCCCCCTTGGGGACACCGCCCTCCCACAGGTGACATTGTAGACAGGGGTGAGAGATAAAATTTTAAAAAACGTCATGCCTAAACCTCGCCGAAAAGTTTCACCACTAACCGGGTTTTTATCAAGGCGAGGCCCAGCATGACGTTTTTAAATTTGATCTCTCACCCTGTCTAAAATTGTCACCTTTTGCAAAACCTGGGTCACAAGGGGCCAAAATTTTGGTTTCTGTGCCCTATGAGATTGGGGGACACCCCCCAAGATTTGGCTTGGGCCCCTTATTTGAAGCAAGAACTTTGCTAAAAATAAAAAGGCTCTCCTTTTTAAAAAGGGGGGGTTTTCCACCAACTTAAAAAAATAAAGGGAGTTTTCCCCCCTTTTTCAAAAAGAAAAAGGGGGAAAAATTTGATGAGAAAAAGGGGTCAGGTTTTTTAAAATGTGGGGAATAGGGGGTTAAAATTAGATAAATAAAAGTTACGTTTTAGTTTTAATAAAAAGAAACGATAGAGTTTAAGTTTGCCTTGGCAAAAAAAAAGAAAAAAAATTTAATCTATTACAAATCGCCCCAAATTTTGGGCGCTTCCTGCCCATTTTGGCGGCCAGCAAATCAGCTTTGGGGCAAAAAGGGCGGGATGAGCTGGGTTTTGGGCGACGTCATGACTGGATGTGTAGGGTTGTCATTGGTTTAAAAATCACATGCCCTTTCTTTTTGCATAAAACAGCGCTTCCTTTTCAGCCCCCAGTGTTTTCAGTGTCTCTCATTAGACCCGGACGTTAAAGGGATCTCTCCCCCAAAAACAGCTCACTCAGGGACACGGGTTTTTTTTTTTGTTCACACAGACAACTTGCTGTTAGCTTGAACATTAAAACATAGGTAGATTGGGATAATTTCAGCTCTTGGGTTTGGGCTGAAACTTTTTAAAGGGAACATCTAGCGCTGTACAGCCGGGGGGAGGGGAGATGCGGGGGAGGGGGGGGGGGAAACAACAGACGGGCAGGCTTTTTGAAGGGAAAAGGTATATTGGGGAAAGCCCGGGAACTTTTTTTTTGAACCTCCCATTGAAAGGGGTTTTTTTTTTACCATTTTTTGGCCACACATCTCGCACCTGAGGTAAAATAGTACCTTTTATTTTGTGCACCCCATTTTTTTGTTCAAAACCCATTTTAAAACTTATATTAGGATACAAAAATTTTTGGAGAGAAATTTGCGGGTTTATTTCCATAGGTGAAAAAACCCCCTCTTTTTTTATCCTATACTTTTTAAATTTAGGGGGGGGGGGTTATTTCACTTGGCGCGGGCCATTTTTGTTCAAAGCCCCATCTTGTACTTATTTTGGGATACAAAAATTTTCTGGGAAATTGCGGTGAAATTTCATGGGTGCAAAACCCACCTTTTATATCCGAACACTTTTTTAATTGGGTGTTTTTTCATTTTTTGGCGCAGGCCATTTTTGTTCAAAGCCCCAATTTTGGGTACTTAAATTGGAATAAAAAAAAAAAAAAAAAATTTTGCAAAGAAAATTGGCAGGTTTTTTTTATAGGTGAAAAAACCCACCTTTTCTTATCCATATAACTTTTTAAATATTTTAAATTTCACTTTGGTGAGGCCCAGTTCTTTTAAAAAGAGCCACCTTGTACTTACAAATGAATACAGAAATTTTGTGGTAACTGCTGTTTTTTTATCTTTGGGGTGAAAAACCCCCCTTTTATTACCCCTATAATTTTTAAAAATAGCTTTTATTGCACTTGCTGGGGGCCCCTTTTTTTTTTTAAAATGGGCCACAATGAAGGGAAAATTCGGGAAAGAAAAATTTCTAGCAACTTTTTCTCGTTTGCCCTTTCGGGAAAAAACGAAATTTTCTCATCCGTGAAAACCTTCTAAATTTAATTTTTTTTTTGGGGCTCATTGAATCTCAGTTTGGGGGCAGAAAAGCCACTTGTATGATATTTTGTTAAAAACAAACAAATTGCTTTTCCTTTCGGGCATTGAAACCCCTGGGATTTGAAGTAAAACACTGTTGATTTTGTTTTTAATGGTTTTTTCCCCAACCAGCCCGCATTTAAACGGGAAATTCGCTAAAACTTTTTCAGTTTCTAATCCAATTTGGCTGTGGGAAATTTAGAAGATTTAAGAATAGCTGTGATTTCCCGCTTTTAATAAGAGACGGGTCAAAAACCCCTTCCATCCCTTTCCTTAAATTTTAGCATTCTGAACAGGGAGCAAATGCAGGGGAAAAGCGAGAAAAGAGGGGTGTGGGCCCAGGGAGGTAGAGGAAACAAAAGAAGGGCTCCCCCAGGCTGGCGACAACACGCAAACCAGGGGATCGTCGGTTGCAGGACCGTCAGGCCTTTCATCGCTGGGTCGGGGCCCTGTGAATCCAGAAAACGAACAGCGTGCCAATCTGTTTTTTCAGTGGTTAAAGCAACCTGGGGCCCCCAGTCCCTTTCCTCCTCGTCCTCCCCCCACAGCCACAAATGTCGGGTTTATGCTGGGTGTGAAATGTTTTCAAAAACACAGTTCCTAATTCCCAAAAAAAATTTTTTTTTTTAACAGACATTTTGTTTTTTCCAAATTGTCAAGAATTGGGCCCAAAGGGGAAGTTTTGAATTTTTGGGGGGATGTTGCTGTGAAATGCAGTATTCTACGGTTTCCCATTCTAAAAAAAAATTTTTGGTTTCTAACAGAAAATTTGGGTTTTTCCAATTGTCAAGGAAGCTCAAGGGTCATGTTTTGAATTTTTTCGGGCATGTTGCGGGGAAATGCACAAAACTACAGGTCCTATTTTTTTAAAAAAAGGGGGGTTTTTAAAAAGACCCTTTTTTCTTCAAAAATTTTTCAAGAGGGCCAAGGGTCCCTGTTTTTAATTTTAGGGGCATGTTGCTATGAAATGCAGCTTTTACCCACGGGGCCTATTCTAAAAAATGGGTTTCCCAACAGACATTTTTCTTCACCCAATTTTCCAAAGAGTAGCTCAAGGGTTTTATGTTTTAATTTTTTGCGGGCCCTGTTTCCGTGAAAAAATTGGGGGAGCTAAACACAAGGGCCAAATTTTAAAAAAAGGGGGTTTAACCCGACATTTGTTCTTCACAATTGTCAAGAAATGGCTTCAAGGGGCAAGTTTTGAATTTTTGGGGGGATGTTTGCTGTGAAATGCCCCCCGCTATAAAACAGGCCTTTTCAAAAAAATGTGGTTTTTTAACGACATTTGTTCTTTACAATTGTCCAAGAAAATGGCTCAAAGGGGCCCGTTTTTTAATTTTTTTGGGGGGATGTTGAAAGTGAAAAGCAAACTAAACTACAGGGGCCTATTCAAAAAAATTTGGGTTTTTTAACGACATTTGTTCTTCACAATTGTCAAGAGGGCTCAAAGGGGGATGTTTTTAATTTTGGGGGCAAAGTTGCTGTGAAATGCAGCTATACTACAGGGCCTATTCTAACAAAAAGTGGGTTTCCTAACAGACATTTGTTCTTTACAATTGTCAAGATTTGGGTCAAGGGGGATGGTGCGTCAAAAACAGGAATAGGTAGGACACTGGGTTTTAAAGGCACAAAATTTCAAAATGACTTGTTTTTTTCAAATCCTTTTAAAAAAGCTAGCAATTTTTTGTAGTGAGACAACCCATTTAAAAACAGTTAAAAAAAAAAAGAAACAAAGACATGGTGGGTTCCCCCTAAAAATGGTGGTTGAAAGACCCCTTTTCGTCACTTTTTAATTTTGTGGGGTCAGACAGGTTTAAGGGTTTATGCTGGGGTTCCAGGACAGGGATAGTCAACTTTTCCAGTTCAAGTAAAAAATGGTTCAAATCATACTGCCTTCTGGCACTTTCAATTGTGGTGATGCAAGGTTTTAAGGGTCAGGGCATGTGGTGACAAACAGGGATAGTGAATGGTCTGTGACTTTTTTTCTGTGACTTTTAAAACTAAAGTGTGTTGCTAAGATGTAGCACGCATCCAGTTTACTGTTTTGTCAGGATGTTAATTACAGCTTCTCCAGCCCTGTTTAAGGGTGTAAATATGAAGGTGTTGTTCTCTCCCAGTAGACTTTATATGGTCACGGCCCGAAGTACCCCATACTTCGACTCGTTCAGAACCTGAAGTTTGTCCTGAAATTCTAAAACGAATTCCCACTCGTTAGAATCAATTCGCCATACTCCTAGTCCAATATGCAAATGCCTGTTTTTTGGTCCTATTTTGCCCCCAAAACACTTTGACGCCATAGTTCCCGAATGTAATAACCGTCATACACCAAAACAATGCATCATTATACGGCCGGCACGACAACACTGTAAATGCGCCTAAAGAGGGCACATTACATATAGTACAATGATACGCCATGTGCCTCCATAACGCAATGCGCCTATCGAGACGCATTGCATACACTAATAATGATATGTTATGCGCCTCTGTTGCGCAATGCCCTTGATAGGTGCATTACACACACTACCAATGATACGCTAAGTGCTGAGATTTGCGCAATGCACCTTTTTAGGCGCAATGCACCTTTTTAGGCACATAGGGCAACATGTATGATCGGGAGTTGCGCCTGTTTTCTGGCGAAAACCTGCGCCCACCGTTCCGAATCCCCTGTCAGCACGGCAGTGATGCGTGTTAGGTGCAACCTTCTCAGTTTTCGGATGCGCCCTAACATGATGGGCGTGCAAAGGGGCGTTGGGGGTTGGGCGTTCTGGGGTGGGACGCACCACATTCGAATACTGCGAGGCATGCATGATCGCGCGTGCTCGTCAAAGTGCGGCGCAATTGCAGTGCGACGCCGAGCTCCAACAGGCAGACCTAGTTTGAATCTGGTCAAAATGAGCCATAGGATGGCGAAGATAGAAGCGAGAAAAACTTAACAATGGAGCAGATCTCTCCGATAGACTGAAAATGGGAGACAAAGTATCTCGCTCACTGATTGCCCGGGATAGCAAGCCCCCACTAAGCTCAACCAATCAGCTCTTTCTGCTTTTTTACAGATTTTGAACTGTACCCCGCCTTTCATGTGATTGGTAATACGTACTCCATAGGTTATAATGGTCACTGTTGCTCCTATTCTGATTGGCTGGTTTATGCCGACCAATGAGGAAGAGCTTACAGAATTGTGAAATTTACTGTATTACCCATCAAATTTTCAATATCCTAATTCCTGATGTTGCGGCGGATTCATGATTTTGTTGTTAATGATTTTATTTATAGCATTTTTTAGAGAAGTTTTGAGCTACTTTTGAGATAATGGTTTACACGAAATAACAACGTTTTTTTTTATTCATACTCCATCCTCAACGGAGCTGAGGAGCTAATTATTTCTTGATTGATCTTCTATATTTTCACTTTGATTTTTTAATGATCCACTTTTCACTACAATTAATCGCGTGGGGATAGTGGGTGTGTTTTAAGACAGCTTGATTTATCTCTTTATTCATTCATTCATTTGATAGACAACTCTTTTTTGCTATTCACTAACATGTTTAATGATTTCTCCGCTGTTTTCCAGCCTGTCTCAAATCGGAATCCATGTTAGGCGCAGTCCCTTCTGCACCTAAGTCCCGCACTACGCCTCACACACTGGCGAGGCGCAGGGAACTTTTCACCGCATGTATGAGCGCACCTCCTCGGGCAGCGAATCTTAGGCGCAGTCCAGCACTGCACTTAAGTCCCGCACTGCGCCTCGCACACTGGCGAGGCGCGGTAGACTTTACATCGCATGTATGGAGCGCAGCCGGGCACCGCCCATACATGAGGCGCAGCTTTCACATTCAAGCGCTCGAAAACATGCGCTCCGATGCGGCGAGATTTATACATATCGCCCATTATGTTTACTAGGCAAGGTATACCTGACGCCAGATTTTTGAGAGGATCGTACCTACTGCTGCATTTGACACTTATTTAATGGACCTAAAAACTGCCGCCGCGCCTCCAATTTTCAGACGTGTCACCCTTTGTGTTTACTTGTGTTATGTTTGTCTAATATTTAAATTTGTTTGGTGATCTGAAACATTTAAGTGTGACAAACATCCAAAAGATTAAGAAATCAGGAAGGGGGCAAATACTTTTTCACACCACTGTATATCTAATTTACATCACACGAGCCAAAATTTAGGGCTTGGTGTATGAATTTGACTATAGCAGAGATACACTGGAGTGAAAACAATTTTTAGACATGTTAGTGAAAACGGTTATAAGATTAATGCTATTGATTTGTGTTTGCGGTCATCATGTGAACTCAATATGACTTCCAGGGATGTATAGGAACTTTGACTGCTCAGCATATAAACTGAACAGACACTTTATATCTAATCTGGTCACTGGACCTAATGGCCAAGAGCACAGGACCGCCAGGAGTGTTGCCTTTTCTACTTAATAATTCATTATTTTTAATTTCTCTTTTGCATTAATTTTGAGGAAAATATGTAAAGAAATTTTTTTAAAATTAAAATTATACAATTTTTAACTTGGGGTTTTAATCCTTGAACATTTGTAAGACCTCAGCTTGCTGTTAGCAAATGGGAACATTTATTTTATATACCAAGGCTAGATACAGCATATGACAAATATAGCAGGGTTATGGGCACCATTTTACATATTGTAAGCAACCTATGTCCAAGCACCTAAATGAAAATGTTTTGATTGATCTGACAAAAAATTCCTAACCAAAACCACAAAGAAATGGAATCATTTTTTTTCTTGCTGAACAGTAGCGTAATTACAGGTGCCACTGTGGTTGCACTAGCAACCCGACCTCTAAGCTAGATTGCCCATTGACCCCACACTATGGAGCTATAGCTGCATTGCTGGGTCACAAAGTGATTCAGTGATCAGAGCCAACAGCTCAACAGCTGGAATTGTAGCTAGCTCTGAATTACATTTCCTGGTTCATCCAGCCTTACAAGAAATGGAATAAAAAGTGCTAAAAACCATTACCCAATAATAGCAATATTTAAAGAAATTGATGTTGAGTGTATGGACCGTTACGTGTCACCAAGAGGCCTGGGCTCGGTGAAGGAAGGCCGACAGTTTCATGTGTCAGTGACACTAGGTTACTGACACATTGTTAGTATAGTGGTTCCAGTCCGCTTTGTCTGGGTCGGCTTTTCCTGGAGGGGTCAAAGAGCAGGGTGGGAGGCCACTCCCACGTACCAGGTGAGGCTGGTGTCAGGCCTATAAAAGCCTGGCCCTGCAGGCCTGTGTTGGTCTTTCTGTGGACCTCTGCTGCAAAAGATGGAAACCACGCTGGAGTCTTCTTACTTCTTACTCTTACGTGCAAGACAGAAAGGAATCCTCTGTTTAGGTAGTGCTCAGTCGAGCAGGCATTTTGTTTATGTGTGTGGCCTGAAGTTTAAGGCCTTGTGTTTTAGTTTGCACCTGCCAAATAAACCCAGGCAGTGCCTGGACTTGGACTTTTACATCTGTGTCAATGTCTCGGTCTGTTAAACTCCCTGCTGCCTACCTGCTCGTGATGCTAACCTCCATAATGTATATATATATTTTTATATAATATCATATATATATATATATATATATATATAGTAGCCAGTGTACAGCTTATATAACAGTGTAAATTTGGTGTGCCCTCGATATAACAACACACAGCTATCAATGTCTAAACCGCTGGCAACTAAAGTGAGTACATCCCTGAGTGAAAATTAACAAATTGTGCCAAAAGTGTCAATATTTTCTGTGGCCACCATTATTTTCCTGCACTGCCTTATCTCTCTTGGGCATGGAGTTCACTAGAGCTTCACAGGATGCTGCCACTGGAATCCTCTTCCACTCCTCCATAATAACATCAAGGAGCTGGTGGATGTTAGAGACCTTAGGCTGCTCCACCTTCTGTTTTAGGATGTCTCATAGATGCCAAGTAGGGTTTGGGTCTGGAGACATGCTTGCCCACTCCTGCACGTTTACGCTAATATTCTTTAGCAAGGCAGCGGTCGTCTTGGAGGTATGCTTGGTGCTGTTATGATGTTGAAAAACTGCTCTGCAGCCCAGCTTCCAAAGAGAGGGGATCATGCTCTGCTTCAGTATGTCACAGTACTTGTTGGCTTTCATGGTTCCCTCAAAGACCTGTAGCTCTCCACAGCCAGCAGCACTCATGCAGCCCCAAGCCAGGACACTTCTACCACCATGCTTGACTGAAGGCAAGACACACCTCACCTGGTTGCCACCACACACGCCTGACACCATCTGAACCAAATAGATTTATCTTGGTCTCTTTAGACCACAGGACATGGTTGCGATAATCCATGTCCTTAGTTTGCTTGTCTTCTGAAAACTGTTTGTGGGCTTTCTTGTGCATCATCTTTAGAAGTGGCTTCCTTCTGGGACAACAGCCATCCAGACCACTTTGATGCAGTGTGCAGTATATGGTCTGAGCACTGACTGGCTGACCCTCCACCCATCCCACCCATTTAACCTCTGCAGCAATGCTGGCAGCACTTATACATATATTTTGAAAAGACAATCCCTGGAAAAAACGCTGAGCATGTGCACTCAACTTCTTCGGTTGACCATGGGAGGCCTACTCTGAGTGGAACCTGTCTCCTTAAATCGCTGTATGGTCTTGGCCACTGTGCTGCTTCTCAATTTCAGGGTGTTGGCAATCTTCTTATAGCCTAGGCTATAAGATCCTAAGATAATTTTTTTTCCAGATCCTTAGTCAAATCTTTGCCATGAGGTGCCATGTTGAACTTCCAGTGACCAGTATGAGAGACAGTAATAAAAAAAAAAATTAACACACCTGCTATCCATTCACACCTGAGACCATATAACACTAATGAGTCACATGACACCGTGGAGAGAAAATAGCAAATCGGGCACAATTTGCCCATTTTCACTTAGCGGTCTACTCACTTTTGTTGCCAGGGGGTTAGACATTAATGGCTGTGTGTTGAGTTAGTTTGAGGGCACACCAAATTTACACTGTTATACAAGCTGCACAGTGAAAACTTTGTATCAATGTTTCATATCTTCAGTGTTGTCCCATAAAAAGATATAATAAAACATTTACAAAAATGTGAAGGGTGTACTCACTTTAGTGAGATACTGTATAAAGCGGGTGAAGGAAGTTTTGAACACGTCACCAATTTTCTAAGTAAATGTATTTCTAAAGGTGCTATTGATATGAGGTTGGTAACAACCCATCCGATCCACACACACAAAGGAATCAAACCATAGATGTCCATAATATAAGATATGGGGAAAATTACAAATGACACAGGGAAAAAGTTTTGAACATATGAAGAAAGAGTGGTGCAAAAAGCCATGGAAAGTTATGACTCCAGCTGAAATCTACCAGTAATTAGAAAGCAGTCCTGGGACTTGATTCAACTGCTGGTTAAACTAATGGCCTATAAAAAGGTGTCTCATTACCAAGGTGCCACCCAAAAAACATCTCATGATGGGTAAAACCGGTGAGCTGTCTCAAGATCTTCACAACCCTATTGTTGCAAAACAAACTGATGGCATTGGTTACAGAAGAATTTCTAAAGTACTGAAGTCACACTTTCCAGCTCAAAGTCAGTGAGTTTTATCACTTTTGTTATTCATTTACTATTGTGGGGCGTTATTGACCCATATAGGATTGCAACTGGAACTTGATTTTGCTACCTCTTTGGATATAGCTTTCTACTGATTGCTGCAGGGACACTTGTAGAAACAAATGTTCTGTTTTCGGAACTTATAATCCCCTGATTACCGCAAAGTATAAACTCTTAATTTTTCCATCATATTTATGCTGAATCATATTGAAAGCATAGAGGTGCTTGAAAGATTGAGGTGATGATTGCAACAATCTTTGGTGATCAATTCCGGCTTGATATTATTTTATTTGGATGTTTTCTTCTGTTTGTTATTTTTAAATACAAGGAATAAATAGTGTAGATGCCATTTTTGTTTTAAAGTACTGCATTTTATTTTAGGCCTAGTAATACAGTTACATACATCTGGGATAAGCATTTCAAGCATTACTGGTGAATGTAATGCCCCAACATTATATAAACTGATAGCAATACATTTTTAGCGGTTTTGCCAAGTTATTAGAAATCATCTAAATGATAAATGTCTGGAAAGTATAGCTGCCAATGTTTTTGAAGTCCATCATTTTTCCAGTCTAGTTAATAGTGTAGGTTCCTCAACTCTAGACACTGAAGGAAGAGCTTTACAATCTCAGTTTTTTTTATATTTGCAAGTCTTATCACTTTGTGCCATGCACAGATTAACAGTCCTCACCATGCAAGACAAATCTATCATCTCAATAGACCCCATTATTCTGTGGAACTGTAACATGACTTAGTTAACTGTTCCTCTGTCATCAGAATGGATTTTTCGCTGCTCAATTATCATCAAGGGAACAATTTGCTGACCTTTTTTTAATCGAAAATGTGAAAATATAATAGCGTCTTAAAAAGCATTGGAGATATGTGATTTGGTAATCATTATTTTATCTTAAATAATGTAGTTTTGATTTATAAACGAAATCCAGAAAGTGTAATAAAACATTTTGTTCTGCTAATTTCCTATGTAACACTTGAAATGGTAAATGACTGAGTTATACAACCAGATCTAATCAGCAGTGTGAGGTACAGAAGAGACATATCTCTTTAGTTTTCAAACATATGCCCTAAACGCTGGATCTTCCCCTCACTTAAAGGGGTATTCTGGTATACACAACTTGACTCCTATTAAAAGTCTATGGTACAAAGCAAAATCTTTAAATATATTAATGCAACATTTTCAGCACTTTCCCACATAATCACTCAACAACTACTGGCCCCAAATCTGATGCCAAGGGATATGACCTATAGCTAAGTATTAGTTTTCTGGTCAGGCATGCTCAGTTCCAGCACTAGGAAGCTGAGCTATAGGTCGATGAAACAGCAGGAGATGGCAGGGGATGTGAATAGGAACAAATGTGAATGCTCATCAGTAAGTGAGCACAACATGAGATGCACACGAGGCTGCAGACTTGCTCTTCATGAGTTAGGGGGATATTGAGAAGAACAGTCTGGAATAGTCATCAGCAATGCATGATGAGGACTGTAGTCTGCTCCCCACATGAGCTGCTGCTGAAGTTACACTTATACTTGCTCTGCTGAGGAGGAGCACATAGGAGGCTGCAGTGTGATGAAATAGGGCAATTATACTTGTTTTGTATGTAATATTAGTGTTTTACTGGTGCTCTATGTAAAATGACCCTGCAGCTTATTTTTCAATATTTTGACCAAACACCAGAATACCCCTTTAATTTACAACAGAAGATAGTTTCTATTATCCTGTTACTGTTAAAGGGATTGGATCAACATTTTTTACCTACTCACAGGATAGCCTATAGATGTATGACCACTGGAACCCACTCAATCATAATCATGGGGTCCAAGTTCCCTGAGAGACTGATGGGACCAGAAGCTGTACTCAGCTTTTCTTTGGCAGTCCAATTGACTTTGAATGGAGAGTCAACACACAAACCTGACTGTCAGATCATTAAAATGGGGCACTGAGGACCTAGTTCTAGTAATTAGTAGTGGTCCCAGGGGTCAGGCCCACAGTTGATAAATGATGTTCGAGGTTCAATCCATTAAACAGTAAATAATAGCATAAGACTAGAATCACACATAGTGATTTACTACTTTTACTGAAACATTTTCAAGGAGTTTTAAACTGCTTTTTGTAGTTATGTACACTAGAAACACAGTATGCTCTGGGTATATTGTTTTTCTGTTGTGTAAAGAAAAAATGGTGTGAATAAGACCTTAGAGAAGTATAAACTTTTTATGGATAATAAGCACATAGGAAGAAATATGAGGTCCATTTTTCCATTTGCTAATACTCTTATAAGTTTAACTCAAGACTATGGCTACTGTGGCAAATAAAATCACGGAATGCACTAAAAAGGCATAGATGCTTCTAATAAGAATATAGTTTACCACACAAGGGGCACAAATGGAACATTGTGTACAATTTTGTCCACCTGTGTATAAGGAGACCATACCTGTACTAGACCAGATATTGGGCAACCACGATGAATTAATGGATTATAAGAAAGGCTATCAAACTTGGGTTTATTATATGGCTTAGGGACAATCTAATTACAAAGTGTAAGTAAATGAATCAATGGTATAAAGATCTCCCCGTGATCTTTTTATACCTTGGCCTGTAATAATAATAATGGGACATCATCTACGCATACATAAAAGGAGATTTCACCATCATCCTAGACAGATATTCTTTACTGTAAGGGCAATAAGACTATGGACCTTGCTTTCACAAGAGGTTGTGATGGTGGATTCACTGAACATGTTCAGGTAGGGCCTGGATGTCTTTTACAAAAATATAATATAATATTACAAATTGAAGGTACTACATTTCTGGAGATCGGATGTTGACTCATGGAATTATTGTGATTGCCATATTCAGAACTGTAGAAAATTTTTTTTTCCCTTAATATGGGACAATTGATAGCTGATTCATGGGAAATTTTGCCTTCCTCCAGATTATAGACAGGATCATAGTTTGGTCTTGATAGACCTGGATCTTTTGTTCAGCTTTATCACTTATAGCATTACCTTACACTACGCAGTGAAGATAGGGTACAACTTTCTGATGGAGTTGCTTGGATTGGCGGCACTTATAAAGGCATTATGAACCTTATGAAGGAAGTCACTTGTGGTGAGCTGGCTTGGTAGGTATATGATAGGCTGTCTGCACTCCTATCCTTTAATGCTGTGTGAGGGATTAGCATCCAGAGCAGGTATCAGGCTGGGCTTCCACAGACAGAGACAGTGACACACTATGTAAGATTCAAGTCCAGGCTGTGCCTGGGTTTATTCAAATGGCAAATCAAAGCAAACACTGCCTTAACTTCAGGCATAAAACATAAAACAAAACCTGCTCGGCTGAGCACTAACTAATTACACAAAACAGACCTAACTATACCAGGGACACACTAAGTGACTCTGGGTAAAGCTGCAGACATAAATAGCATGTGCTACTCACAATGTGGCTCCAGCAACACCAGCAGCCATGACAGGCCTGCAGACACGGGCTTTATAGGCCTGACACCAGCCTCACCTGGTGCGTGGGAGTGGCCACCCACCCGGCTCTTTGACCACTCCAGAAAAGCCGACCCGGACAAAGCAGACTGGAACCGCTTATACCAAACGTCAGTAACTACTGATATACATGAAAGTCGGCTTCCCTTCACCTAGCCTAGGCCACTCGGTGACACGCACTGGTCCATACCTTTCCTAAGGCCGCATAGGACAGCAATCTTGGGGAAATATACCTTCCCTCCACCACTCCGCCTGTCACTGTCTCACAGCTGTTATAAGTAAAAGGGTTAATTTATCAGAATTGGAGAAAGGGATGATTATTGGCTTCTCAAACTGTTTGTGTGCTGCTGTGGTGAATGTGTATTGTGACTAGACAAAAAGCACCATTGTGTTAAGGGACACGGAAACTGCTGAGCACCACATGAGATTGATGTGACAAGTGAATGTTGGTTATGAAGGTGCATAAGTATGGATTGAAACACTACAGAGGGGCAGCTCATGGCTAATATGCCTACCAGAAGTTTGTCTAAAATAACATTGTAGTAATCCGTTATGCGTATGGGTCTCCAGATGAATGGTCATGGCAAATGCGCTAATGAAGTTGCGTTGGCAGAAAAGTTTTAAATTCTCACAGCAGTATTGGAATTGGACCTCGCTGATTGGCAAAGGGTTATCTATCTGATGCGTCATTTTCTGCTTGGCATGTCAAGTGAGAAACATCAAGCTGGTGTTGGCAATCTCTGGGCCACTCATTCACCTTTAAGGCACTCTCAATCCATTTGGGTATAAATCTATCCTTTCAGATACAAGTATGCATACATGATGATTTCCAAGCAGGGGATGAGTGAAATAAACCATCTCATCAAAACTCATTCCACCATAGCTTATGCCCTGGACACTACATCCACAGTGTGAAGGATCTATCTATCTATCTATCTATCTATCTATCTATCTATCTATCTATCTATCTATCTGTCTGTCTGTCTGTCTGTCTATCTATCTATCTATCACTATATCTATGTATATATCTGTCAGTCTAGAATGAGAGAGATAGAGAAATGGATAAAGTAGATAGAGAGAACGAGAGCATAATTACAAACATGTGGAAAATGGATAAACTTAAAGTGTTTTTCTCATTACAGGCTTTCTCTGACATGAGCTATTTCTCTCTCTCTTACAGCGTCATATCCAGGAGCGGGTCTTCCCTCACTGAAGACTGGTGATATCATCATTCTGTGTGAGCAGTGGAAGGGAGAGGATGTCACAGCTTTGCAGACTTCCTGCACTGGTCAGTTCTCATGTCTGCATAGCTGTAATTTCCCTCCACAAGCTCCTTGTAACCAGAACACCTTGTATTGCTGTAAACAGTTATACATACAGCCTGAACTGATTAAACAAATGTGAGATTCACACTCTGCTCCCCTCTCTCTTATCAGAGGGAGCAGTGTACAAAGCTGTGTCATATGCTTGAGTTATATCTGGCATCTAAAGAGTAATTGCCCAGATCCTTCACATAGAGCTATCACTGAGAGAGGAGCAGAAAGGAGCTCAGGCAGCCTTTATTACACAGCTTAGAGAGAGTGAAAGACAATGAAAACATAGAGACATAGGCAGCAGCCAGCACATAAAGCTACTTTCAGCTTTGTTTTCACACAGCTCAGAGGAAAGAGTGCAGACAGCCAATCACAACACAGGGGGCATGTCCTGACCAAGGTTGAACTAAATATCAGACAGCCAATAACAGAAAAGGGGGCGTGATTTAGCTCTAAACACTCACAGATTTGCTAATATCTGCTATACTAAATGATTAAGGTAATACAAACCAATTGCAAAAGTGCTTATTTTTACTGTCCCTATCATTGGATATGATATTTGTAGTGAGAAAACCCCTTTAAAGAAATCATCCATGTATTCAATATATCAGCACAACTGAACAGAGAAGACAGTTCTGACTTTTAGAATACAACACACAGCCATGAGAAAAAGTAGTATTAGTGCAGAATGCCTTTAAAAAAAATCTCAAATTTTCACTAAAAAGTTAATACTCTATACAGGAAATAAAGCCTGGTTAATTAACTTGACTGAAAAGCAAAAGCCAAAAGAAATGCTGAGGCACACCACTTACAGAAATAGCAGCTTCATAAATATTTGATATGAAATTGAAAATCTTCTGTTGACCTCAATTTCAGCCTTGTGCTGTACTTCTTTTTCCTTGCAGAATGTAGTATACACCATCTGTGCATAGATCCCTTAAATAGTCACTGTGTCTCTCCTTAAGACACTGTATCAATTCCCCCTTCAAGGACAGAGATCACAAATTAATGTTAACTTGTAACATGCTACCAATACTGACAATGAAAAAACACAGTGTCATATGGCTGTGGTTATAATATATTCATGTATAGGAAGAGGGTTATGGATGCTTTTGCTCTGTTTAGTTAGAGACAAAGAGTTATTCTTAGTAATTCTGTCCAATGTTTTTTTTACTTCTTTACTTCGGCAGTGTGTCATGGGAATGGTCACAGAGATGTTTACAGTACAGAGGAAACCTAAAACTCTTCCTAAGTCAGGCAAGAAGATGTTTCAGTAGAGGATAAGAAAGTTCTTTTTACATATACAGTTTAAACACAGTTTTTGATATTCTCCATTTACAATTTAAAAGTAGTAAAGGAGTTTTCTCACTACAATGAATAACTTTCAACATGTAGAGACAGATAAATGAAGACAATTATGAGATACATTGCTCTTTTGTATTGCAACGGACCAAGGTTGTGGATCCGCTGGGCCACCGCAAGCGGGGGTACAGGCCACACCAGGGTGCAGGGTCTAGGTGAGTCCCGGTTTTCACCAGAGCCCGCCGCAAGGCGGGATGGACTTACCGCGGCGGGATTCCACCAGGTCGCTACGCGTGATGTGACTTGCTTGTGGTGGTAGCCGAGGTGCAACGCAGGACAAAATCGGCAGGCAAACTCATAGTCAGGGACGGGACAGAAGGTCAGAGCAGGCAGCGAGGGATTGTGGTCGAAGAACATAAGCCGAAGGGACTGGTACACGGAAGCGGCAACCAGAATGCAGAAAGGGCTTCCTCGCATAGGGTATGGCCACTATGGATTCAGAAAGGGCTTCCGGAAGGTGGAACATTATATAGGGTCAGCGGCCGGCAATAGCCAATTACCGGCGCGTTCGCCCTTTAAATCTGGGAGAGCCAGCGCGCGCACTTCCTAAGGAGCGGGGCCACGCGCACTGGCTGGCAGACAGGCGTGGGGAAGCAGGAGCGCGGCCGGGTAAGTAACGGCGCAACTTGTGACATGTATTTTGCTTTATAGAGGAGATAAGAGAAATTTTATCTCTTCTGAGTGCACACAAGTTTCTCTTTCTTACTGACCATCTCTCTTACCTCTATCTTATCTGATTAGCTGGAAGCTACTGTTCATCCATGGTGATGTCACTGCCTGCTGTGTGTAATTACTAGAAACAAAGGTTTGTTTGTTTAAGATAAGGACATATTTTCACTCCTTAGAGTTCTGTAGCCTTGTATTCTACAGATTTTACATCTCCTGTAGTCATTTCAATGTAACAGGCTCAGCTAGGAATAGTAGAGCTGATATGTCAGTCAATGGTATAGACCCACCCACAGCTTGACCAGGAAGTGTGAGTCTTGTGGCTCTGTGAAACTGCATGGCGAGAAAACCCCTTTAACTGAATTCCTGACTGTTACTAAACTACATCGGCAAACAAGCAAGCAAAGAGAATGAGCAAAGCGAGGGGAAGAACGCTTTCTGGCTTATCTAGTACATTGGTTACTTACAAGTCTAACTCATGTGGATAATAACTCACTAACCGGAGCAGCACTCAAAAAGGCTTGAAAATGCCAACCAGGTGGAAAATCGCTTCACTCCCAATTTAAAAAGATGAAAAAGAAACTTTATTCCAGATCGTCCAAAGGCCACGTTTCGGCTACTGTGAGCCTTTCTTAAGCCATGTTTGTGTTGAACATAAATATTTCTTAAGCTACAATTTTCCCTTTTGAAGGGGTATACACATCTCATTGTTTAGCTTTAAACATGCAGGCAAATGCAAATAAAGATTACTGCTAAGTTCATTGTTGTTCCAGTTTTGCTTAATTTCAGAGTTATAGCAGATCTTATCTTCTGCTGTTCTTATCACAAGCTTCTCTAGTTACCTACCATCTTTCTCTGCTTGGTGGTTATATCACTCTCTGCTGTGTCTTATCAGCAGGACAGAGCTTCTTACTCTCTGATCTAATCTTTCTACTGATAAAGACTTTAGCCTTTTATACAAGAGAGAAGCTTTGTTGCATCTTGTTACATCATAGTGTATTTACATAAAACAGAGAGCCATTCGGAAGATAACATTGTGTCTTAGCGGCATGTAAGTTTTTTTCTCTCTCACTAGAAGCATAGTTTCATGACAAATACAGTCCTGCTAGCTCACATTTGCAGCCAGACATACTGCTTGGACAGTGTTTCATTTTTTTAACCCCTCCATCAACAATATCCCTCTAACAGACACAGCTAGGAATAGGAGTTAGCAGAGCTGAAATGTCAGTGAACGCTGTTGAACCACCCAGAACCTGCACAAAAAATGGGAGAAGAGACTGTGAAGAGTAAAAAAGCCAATGGGAGAATCCCTTTAAGACATCTGTGGTATGTAACTAGGTTATGACATTAAAAGGGTGTTCCCCTCTCATCCTTCCAAGATGGATGGTCTGACATATGAGTTAGAAATATCACTTTATATTAGAATTATGGGGTCCAGCTGCTGTGACACCCTCTTCCAGTTTCTGTAACTATAGCATTTGTGAGAAAGTGATGTACCCCTCCAACTACTGACAGCTCCACATAATTTTTACTGAAGCCACAAGGTTGACCATTCGCTAAGGGAGCTGAGATGAGCTTTATTATGTGCTTTAGCCATAAAGGCCTGTCCCCATGGCAGAGAGCAAATACCGGTCAGATTATACTTGCTCTGTTTTGCGGCCATGCACACAGCCGCCGGGGGGCGGCTTTTCTCTGCTGTTTGCGGAGAAAAGCCCCCCTCTCCCATTGAGAGGTTCATATTCCGCCCGAACACCGTGCGGAAGAATGAACATGCTCAATGTTTTTCGGACTGCCGGCGGTCTAAAAAAACGTCCAGCGAAAAATCCGTGCAATGGGGACCGCTGCACAGATTTTCAATAGAGGTCCTTTTTAAGGTTTGACAGATGGTTTACAGGCGGTTTTCAAGACCGAAAACCACTTATAAAACCATCCAAAAACCCTTATGATGGGGTTATGCCCTTAGAGTTCAGCAGGGTTCCGTCAGTCAGATGCCCACCAATTGGACTTTATGGCATATAGTAATAATACAGGAAAAAATTTAGATACCAACTCACTAAATAAAAAAGGATGCATGAACCAGGCACAGACCAACGGCATCTACTTCAAGAAAAGAGTATCTACCACCCCATAAAAAAAAAATATTGTAACACTTAAAAAGTTATATAACATGTTGACAAACACAAAGCTAAGGGCTAAACTATGAAGCCTGAAACACATAGGGTGACATGCATGAAGATCGGCGCGTCGGAGCGCCCGTTTTCACGTTATTTTTAGAAAGCTGCGCCTCATTTATGTCGGCGCCCGAAGTGTGCTCATACATCCGGTGTAAAGTTCCATGCGCCTCGCTAGTGTGTGAGGCGCATTGGGGAATTTAAGGCACAGAAAGCGCCTAACATATATAACGATTCGAGACAGGCTGGAAAATTCATGAAAAATTTCATAAACATTTAGTGAAAAGCAAAAAGAGTTTCTCTTTCAAATGAATGAATGAATAAAGTGAAAAATCAAAGTTGAATAAAATTCATTGCAATGTATAGAAAAAGTTGATCATTTAAAATGAAAGCAAATATACCGGTATATAAAATCTCAAAAGAAAGAAATATCAGCTATAAAAGGTCTTAAAAAAAGGGAGAGAATTCCACTAATTTTACATTAAATAAGCCAATGCTGATGTTGTACAGATGTTAATTTTGGTCCTTTTTTTAATAAAAAATGAAGATGCACTTGATCTTTCATCTTTTATTCTATTTTGTATGTACAGCAAGAGCTAGCACAGCACAGGTCTGTCTGGGACCTATGGTTCTCCAAACAGGATTTCTATGTTCCTAGAGTTTAGTTCTGGACGTATTTTCGGACGTATTTACGTCCATAAATACATCACCAACTCAGCCTAAAATAAGGAACAAATAGCTTAGAATGGCTACCAATGGGAAATCCAGAGGAATTTATGTCCGTATTTACGACCGTAAAATACATCCGGATTTCCCATTGGTAGCCATTCTAAGCTACTTGTTTCTTATTTTAGGCTGAGTTGGTGATGTATTTAAGGACGTAAATACGTCCAGAACTAAGCCCTGGGAACATAGAAATCCTGCTTGGCAGACCACAGACCTGTGCTGTGCTGCCTTTTGTTGTATATACTGAATTGCATTAAAATTGAAAGCAGCCCGATGCGAAATCCATCCTGAAATACATTTCAAATACGTGTCACAAAGTGTGGCAAATATTTTGCGTCGGAAATACATTCCCCATAGTAAGAAGAATAAAATGGATTTGTCATTTGAATGAAGTACTTAATAAACAGACATATCCAAGTGCTCTAACAATGAAATCAATGTATTAGTAAATTTTAGCCAATAACAATTTTGCCAAGATATATTTTAGCTCCAAAGAAAGAATTCTCCACTACAAAATGTATTCCAAAGTCCGTGAAAATACACAAATTTAACACCAAATAAGCCACTGATGATTGGGTCCAGAGTTTTATTAAACATTTTTCATAACAACAATTTTGGATGAAATTTGGCTGTTTTTCAACTTTAATGCAATTTCAGTACATACAAAAAGAAAGCACAGCCAGGCTTGCTGGACTGTGATCCAAGCAGGATTATTCTCTTGACAATTAATTTATTGTAGTATGTACTGCTGTAAGTTAGAACTATAGCCATTACAAGTCCCGCGCCCACTCGACTTCCGCTCAGATAGACCCATTAAACTAGTCGCCTCCCGAACTGAAAGCGCTGAATGCAACTACTCTGCCGACCTGCAATCAGCATGCCCAGATTTTCGAATTTGCCGCATCCCGCCCCAGAACGCCCACAGCGCGCCCACTGCACGCCCCTTTATGCTAGGCGCATTAAATAGTGGCGAAGGTTGCGCCTAACAGCGCATTACTGCGTCCGACAGCGGAGACGGCACTGTGAGGCGCAGTATACGCCTGATAACAGACGCAAACTCCGATCATACATGTCGCCCATAAGGTCTGTTTATGTCAACATATCATTTGACTTTTAAAATATTAGAATACATTTTTGAAAATTTTCATGGGATGTCAGGGGTGACTTAATTAATGGGATAGTAAAAAGAGATGTTCAGAGTAGAATTTGGGAAGCAGGTACGAGTAAGGGGTGGAGGGTGACACATTTTTTGTAGTAGTAAAGAAGAGGAAAATATGTGCTTTTATAATATGTGGTTGATTTATTACAAATATAAACCATGCAGGGACACTGGAAACCCTTTCTTTATCTTTCGGCATTAAAGTAGTTGGAATTGGTTTGGGCCTGGTCTAACTCATCCATGCAATTAAAAAAATATTTACATCAAATTGCACTTTGTGATGATGATGTGTGGTTGGCAAAAAGATTCTCGGTAAATTTTTAGTTACTAAATCAAAGACAAAAAAATAGTGAATGTATGTAACTATATGACTGCATTGAATTATTGGAAGTATAACAGACAATTAACAGCCCGCACTGGAGTTTCATTTCTTGCTAGATATGTGGCAAGCCTTTTATTTGATATGGCCTTCCCCTGGATTATATGACACTGCATGAATATATAACTTTTTTCTTCAGGGTCCACAA
>JAODAL010033362.1:0-45665 GCA_025379985.1 Phyllomedusa bahiana
TACGTTTTGCCCCCCTCCAGAATGTATTGGCCATGCCTGACTCAGCTCTGCTGTCGTGACCTTTCCCACACTGTATCATTGTCCCACTTGTGGCCAAAAAACTGTTTTGCCCCCTCTAAAATGTCATTGTGCCACTGCCTGACCTATACTGCTGCCGCCGGGAAACCTCCCAAGTGTGATTGTTACTCTGGCCAAAACTGTTTTGCCGCCTCCAAATGTCATTGTCCCACTGCCTGATTTCAATGCTCCCCGCCGTGACCCCCACCTGTGTGATTGTCCCACTCTGTGGCCAAATCTTTTTTGCCGCCTCCAGAATGTCTTGTGCAATCCCCTGATTCATATGTGCCCCCGTGACCCCCCAACTGTGTGATTGGCCACTCTGTGGCCTAATCGCTTTCCCCGCCTCCAGAATGTCATTGTCCCCTGCCTGATCTCTGCGCGCTTTCGTGCCCTCCAAACACTGTTCATTGGCCACTCTGTGGCCTAATACTCTTTCCCCGCCCCAGAATGTCATTGTGCACTGCCCTGACCTCATACTGCTGCCGCCGTGCCTCCGCTCTCAGCATTGTCCCACCTCTGTTTCCCTCGTGTTTTTCCACCTTTCCAAAATGTCATTGTGCCACCCCGACCTCATGCTGCTGTGGCTGCCCCCCCGCACCTCCACACTCTGTCACTAATGTTGCCCCCCTGAGCCTCGCTTGTTTTTTTCCAGTTTCGTGGCATGACTTTATCAGGCTACTTTCCCCGCTTGAGTTTTTGGTCAGTTTTCCCCTTTAAGGCCCGGGGAATTTTACGTAAGGATTCTAAGAGGGGCGGCAGTCATTATGTCTCTAAAAAAAACTTGATGAAGACCAAACCCAAGCTCCCCTGCATATTTAACTGGCAATCGTTCACAGACCTGAAGGCTCTGGCAGTTGGAAATAGTTTTGCTTTTTACCGCGATTCTTTGCCGAAGGAAAAATTGGAACAAACGGAATTTTTCGGAAAATTCGCAAAGTGACGGAATTTGAATTTTTTGGAAATTTCCCCCAAACTCTAAAAATTTCCTAATTTTGCCTTTACTCCCCGATTGCCACCTAAGGGAGTTATGTAGTAAATAAGTGGGCTCCTACCTATGTGGAAATTTGATTTACTTAAAGGGGTTTTCCATGCAGTTTTTATGCCTAATGGTGGTTACCAACTTAATTTGGGGAACTACTACCTAATTAGGGGATACTTACCTACCTAATTAGGAGTGTTCTACCTACCTATTAAATATCTTATATGTAAGGGTCTATCTAATTGCTATATAAAGGCACAAAAGACTATGACTGGAGGCACAAAAGGGGTCCTTATAACTGTGTAGTAACATTTTTATTGTTTGAGGTTATGATTATTGTGTATGGGGAAAAGGGTGATGCTATTATTGTATAGTGTACCAAGAAGTTGCATTTTTCCCAATTGGACCTCTATGACAGGGGAGTGTGTTTAAAGGTTGAGAATAGGTAGACAAAATGTTGAAAGTGTGAGTAGCCTAAGATTCCTGTGCATCAATTCTGAAAAAAGTTATGCTTGAGTCTTTTCAGAATATGATCAAGATGGAAGTCCTAGGTAAATGGGATGGGGTGACTCATAAATATAAACATAACTTAACAAGAGGAGAGACCAAGACTTTAAAACAGCTAAAAGAGGATAATTCAATAATTATGAAGAAGGCAGATAAGGGATATGCTACAGTATTTATGGATAGGGAATCATACCTAAAAGAAGCTGAATTGCAATTAGAGGATAGCAGGATTTAAGACAAACTAAAAAATTACCCCACAGAGGAATTTAAACTTATGATGGACACACTTTTGTTAGAATCATAAAATCAGGGTGTCATTAGTAAACAGATAAGTAAGTTGTTAGCATCAGTACATCCAAGAATACCCATATTATATCTAATACCTAAGATCCATCTTGAAAACCCCCACAAGACAACTGATTGGATTGGGCAAAGGATTCCTGTTTCAGCCCCTGGCTATCTATATTGATAGCTTTTTACAAACAAATGTCACAAACGATTCTTTGGATAAAGTCAACAAACTAGATGTAGATAAAATCACAATGCTCTGCTCATTTGATGTGAAGACTTTGTATACTAATATACCTACAGAAGAAAGGAGTAGTAAGAAGCAGTAAAGCAGTAAGAAACAAACTATGCGAGGATCCAAAACACTGGCATTTCCTTTTTTATTATGCTCTTAGAAATAGTATTAACAAAAAACTTTATCAGATTTGGCTCTACTTTTTACCTGCAGCCAGGATCGCCATCAGAAATTTCAGGTCCCCCTACAGCTAAATCGCTTGGGCCCCCCCTGTTAACCCCGCCCTCACCAACCATGCCCATTCTCAACCCAATTTCCCTGCCCCCACCAACCACGTCCTGCAATCTAACCCCAGAAAAAAAAAAGATGCAGTTGCGCCATTGTCTTTGAATTGAGTTCTTGTTGAATTTTACAGCATACAGTTTATCTGTATTGTGTGGGTCAGCATGTATACAAGGGCAAGCAAATACCACTTTGCCACTATATAATGACCAAACCAGCATACAAAGACCAATATATCCAAACAGAAGACCAATTAATAACGCCATATATCACTATGTATGGTGACTAATACCACTATAATGTTACTGACTAAATCAGTATACTAAGGTCAATATTACCATTAACAACAACAATATACAAAGATAAAGTAATACCACAACATCATCAGCACATATCTCCACTATAAAGATGTAGAATAATGCCACAATATTGTTACTGAATATAATCCAATACAATAACACCAATATTACCACCATACTTTGACCATATAGGGGGAAATGTATGAAAACTGTCTAGGTCTAAATCTCACTTTGTTGTCCATAGTAACCAATCAGCATTCCCATCGTTATTTTTTTCAGATCTCTATATAAAATGAAAGTGGAGCTCTTAATGGTTGCTATGGGCAACAAAGAAAGTCTTAGACCAAGACAGTTTTCATACATGTAGCCCATAGTGGCAGATATAAATTAATATAGTGCAGTTACATTTAGTGACTCACAGGTGATATTTGATAAGACATTCACTTTCCCTTCTCTTCTCCATCCGGACCAGGCCACTATGTTGACTTTTCCCAGCCATGACTCGTCCCTGCAGAATTCATAACACAAACACCTGAGACTCCTCACTTTATCATAATCCCACTGGTAACCACCCCTTATGCACAAACTGCCCATCCATAGTGCTCCAAATAGTAATAATTACCCCTTTGGTGCACTGGTCGTTAGCTTTATAGGGTCCCTCGTAGGTAAGTAGCCAGGTAATAGGCCCCCTGTTGGTAGAGGAAGAGCTTGAGTGGGGCCCCACATGGAGGAAGCTTCAGTGGGGCCCCACCCAACTTTCCATACCTCCCCCCGCTGTGTGGAGCCCACTCAAGGGCCTTCTCTCCCTCAGCCGTGTGGGACTCCACAGGTCCAGTGAGGGGCCTTGAGCGGGCCACTTAAGGTCCCTGGGATTTGCGGGGCCCCACTCAAGATCACTGGGATTTGCGGGGCCCCACTCAAGGCCCCTAAGATTTGGGGGGCTCAGATCAAGTCTCCTAATCCCAGGGACCTTGAGTGGGGCTCCACAAATCCCAGGGGCCTTGAGTGGGGCACCACAGGACTGGGAAGTGGCCTGTCATGAAAATAGGGGCCCATGCTGCAAGTGAAGTTGAACACTTTATATTACATAGATATAATGTCCTTACTTCAGCATCAAACAGGCTGTGTACGGACAGAGCAGTCGGCCCCTCTTCCTCCCTCTGGCTGCTGGCTGATCAGTGACACGCCGCCCACAGAGCGGGACTCACTGATTTCATTTGAAGACATCACTCTGCAGCCAGAGGGATGAGGGATGGCCAAATGCTCCATCCGTGCACAGCCTGTTTGATGCTGAAGTAAGGACATTGAATCTATGTAATGTAAAGTGTTCAACTCCACTTGCAGCATGGGCCCCCAACAGCACGGTCTAATCTCTGTACCATTACTGTGGAGCAAGGGGGTGGTACCTCCCGGCGATGGCGGCCCCCCCCTTGCTTCACATTCTGGCCAGGCCCCGTACGGGTGTAGGGGTTCTACCCCCCTAACGGCAGCCCTGCCTGCAGCGACAGGGGACCTCAATGGGGTCCCTTGTTGCACCAAGTTATGCCAACATCTATATGGCTAGCGTGGAGGAAGAACTAAGGGCGACATGTATGATCGGGCTTTTCGCCTGTTTTTTTTAGTAACCTGCGCCTCCCGGCCCGGATCCCCTGTCGGACGCGGGGATGCAGTGTTAGGCGCAGCGTTTGCCACTTTCAGCTGCGCCCCGCATAAAGGGGCGGGCAATGGGCGCGGTGTGGGCGCGCTGTAGGCGTTCCGGGGCGGGACGCGGTGCGCTCGAAAACTCCGGGGCATGTACGATCGCGGCTCGCCAAAGCGCGGCGCAATGCAGCGCTCGGCAGCTCCGACAGGCAGACCTAGTTTATTTTGGTCTAAGTGCTCTGGCGGCGGCGAAGTGAAGCAAGAACGGAACATGCGAGGAAGCATACAGAAGATCGCAAAAGAAATCTCGACGCTCCGCTCCGTGCAGCATGGAGTATGATTCCAAAAAAATCGCCTTTATAAAGGCGGAAAACATTGTCAGAAAAGAGTTCAAAACCTCAAAAATAAAAAATATAAAAAAAAAAAAATCACTTTCCCAAAATCTAGAACGGCGCTATATCAAGAATTAGGATATTGGAAATTGCCGGGAAATACAGTAATTCAAATTCTGAAAGCTATTCTCATTGGTCGGCAGAAACCGGCCAATCAGAATAGGAGCGACAGTGAACCATTAAAACCTATGGAGAGCTATTGACCAATCAGAATCAAAGACGGGACAGTTCAAAATACAGTAAAAATGCAGAAAAGAGCTGATTGGCTGAGCTAGCAGGGGCTTGGCTATCTCGGCCAATCAGAATAGGAGCGACAGGGACCCATTATAGCCTATGGAGAAGTTTGTACCAATCAAAATAATAGCCGGGACGGAGCAAAATACGGTAAAAATGCTGAAAAGAGCTGATTGGCTGAGCTAGCGGGGGCTTGGCTATCCCAGCCAATCAGAGCGCGAGCTACTTCTCCCATTGTAGTCTATGGAGAGATGGGCGCTATGCAATCTCGGCGCTCAGCGCCGTGCGGCATGGAGTATAAATAAAAAAAAAACATTTTTATTAGTTGTAAAATATCCTCTGAAAAAGAGCTCAAACATTCTATAAACATAAATCAATTAAATCCAGAACAACGTTTTTGTCGCCGAGACCGGCGTTACATCGGGAATTGCAATAGAGAGAATTGCCGGGAATTACAGTAATTCAAATTCTGTAAGCTATTCTCAATGGTCGGCATAAAACAGCCAATCAGAATAGGAGCGACAAAGACCCATTATAAGCTATGGAGGAGAATTGACCAATCAGAATAGGAGCGACAAAGACCCATTATAAGCTATGGAGGAGAATTGACCAATCAGAATAGGAGCGACAAAGACCCATTATATCCTATGGAGAAGTTTAAACCAATCAAAATCAAAGGCGGAACAGTTCAAAATACAGTAAAAATGCAGAAAGAGCTGATTGGTTGAACTAGCGGTGGCTTGGCTATTCCAGCAATCAGAGCGCGAGCTACTTCTCCCATTGTAGTCTATGGAGAGATCGGCGCAATGCAATCTCAGCGCTCAGCGCCGTGAGGCATGGAGTATGAATAAAAAACTCATTTTTATTAAGTGTAAAACATTATCAGATAAAGCGCTGAAACCTTCTCTAAAAATAAATCAGTTAAATCCCGAACAACACGTTTGTCGCCGAGACCGGCGCTACATAGGGAATTGCAATAGAGAGAATTGCCGGGAAATACCGTAATTCAATTTGTTTAAGCTATTCTGATTGGTCGGCATAAACCAGCCAATCAGAATAGGAGCGACAGTGGCCCATTATATCCTTTGGAGTAGTTTTGACCAATCAGAATAGGAACGACAGGGACCCATTATATCCTATGGAGAAATATTGACCAATCATATTCAAAGGCGGGACAGTTCAAAATACAGTAAAAAGGCAGAAAAGAGCTGATTGGTTGAAGCGGCGGGGGCTCGTCCAGCTTAGCCAATCAGAGCGCGAGCTACTTTCTCATAGAGTTCTATGGGAAAAGAAATGCAGAGCGAGCTCTGTTTGTGATTGGCTAAGTTAAAAGAGGCGCGGTTATTTGGACCAATGGGAGAGCGAGCGACGCTCCTATGGGTTTTCTAATGCAATCTGAAATAAAACTGTACATGCCCGAAATCAAATGATAATACTGCCAAAGTTGTCCTGATGTGTATATAAAATGAACAATAATATGTGGGTAACGAACAAAAAAAATTGAATCAATAAAATCAGGTTTATTTCTTTATTTTCGTTACACCCATACTATTGATCCTTGGCTAACGAAAATAAAGACATAAACCTGATGTTATTGATTTAATATTTTTTGTTCTTTACCCCCATATTATTATTCATTTTATATACACATCTGGACAACTTCGTCAGTATTATCATTTGATTTCGGCCATGTACAGTTTTATTCAGATTGCATTAGAAAACCCATAGGAGCGTCGCTCGCTCTCCATTGGTCCAAATAACCGCGCCTCTTTTAACTTAGCCAATCACAAACAGAGCTCGCTCTGCATTTCTTTTCCCATAGAACTCTATGAGAAAGTAGCTCACGCTCTGATTGGCTAAGCTGGACGAGCCCCCGCCGCTTCAACCAATCAGCTCTTTTCTGCCTTTTTACTGTATTTTGAACTGTCCCATCTTTGAATATGATTGGTCAATATTTCTCCATAGGTTAGAATGGGGCCCTGTCGCTCCTATTCTGCTTGGCTGGTTTATGGCGACCAATCAGAATAGCTTAAACAATTTGAATTACTGTATTTCCCGGCAAGTATCTCTATTGCAATTCCTTATGTTGCGCCGGTCTCAGCGACAAACGCGTTGTTCGGGATTTTATTAATGTATGTTTATAGAAGGTTTCAGCTCTTTTACAGAGAATATTTTACACTTAATAAAAATGATTTTTTTATTTCTACTCCATGCCGCACGGCGCTGAGCGCCGAGATTTCATTGCCCCGATCTCTCCATAGACTACAATGGGCGAAGTAGCTCGCGCTCTGATTGGCTGGGATAGCCAAGCCCCCGCTAGCTCAACCAATCAGCTCTTTTCTGCCTTTTTACTGTATTTTGAACTGTCCCGCCTTTGCATTTGATTGGTCAATAGTTCTCCATAGGTTTTAATGGGTCTCTGTCGCTCCTATTCTGATTGGCTGAGCTAGCCAAGCCCCGCTAGCTCAGCCAATCAGCTCTTTTCTGCATTTTTACTGTATTTTGAACAATCCCGCCTTTGATTCTGATTGGTCAATAGTTCTCCATAGGTTTTAATGGTTCACTGTCGCTCCTATTCTGATTGGCCGGTTTCTGCCGACCAATGACAATAGCTTTCAGAATTTGAATTACTGTATTTCCCGGCAATTTCCAATATCCTAATTCTTGAATTAGGATATTTGGAAAGTGATTTTGTTTTATGTATTTTTTATTTTTTAGGTTTCAGCTCTTTTTCTGAGAATGTTTTCCGCCTTTATAAAGGCGATTTTTGATTCATACTCCGCACCGACATGTGGAATGATTTCTCGCTGTTTTCCAGCCTGTCTCGCATTGGAACAGATTTTTGGCGCAGTCCCGCACAGCGCCTAAGTCCCGCACTGTACCCCACACACTGGCGAGGAGCCGGTAACTTTTCCCCGCATGTATGAGTGCACCTCCTCGGACGGCGAACCTTTGGCGCAGCGCCGCTCTGCGCCTCAGTCCCCGCGCTGCGCCCCACACACTGGCGAGGCGCGGCGGACTTTTCCCCACATGTATGAGCGCACTACCTCCGGCAGCGAATCTCAGGCGCAGCCCCGCACTGCACCAAAGTCCCGCACTGCGCCTAACACACTGGCGAGGCGCGGTGGACTTTACATTGTATGTATGAGCGTGCCCCAGCCCCGACATAAATCAGGCGCAGATTTCGTCGGAAAAAACGGCGGAAAGGTGCGCCCCGATGGGCGAGATTCATACATGTCGCCCTAATTGTCCACAGTAATCTCAGCCATATTATTTTATTGTCAAAATTTGGCAGTTACGGCAGCAAGTAGTAATAAATTCCAAAAAAATGGATGAGTGCATGCCTAAATGACCAGAATCCAGGTCAAACAATGAGTAATTCAAAAAAGTTGAAAAGGCAGCACTTTCAAAAAAAGTGAAATATTTATTGACCCAACACAGCAATGTTTCAGCCCTCACCAGGGCTTTTTTCAAGCTACACACATAGTGCCATCTAGTGGTATATATAGTGAAAATGTGACATCAATCAATAAAACAATATTAGGTAATTAAAATATGAAAAAGACATATATGACTCAAATATAAGAATAGTGTCGTACAAAATCGAAACATTGCTGTGTTGGGTCAATAAATATTTCACTTTTTTTGAAATTGCTGCCTTTTCAACTTTTTTTATATTATTTCATGGTGGCTGTAATATGTGGATGATGTGTTCATGTTATAAACAGGAACTGAGGAAGAACTTTCCCAGCTTAATTCATTTAACAACATACATCCACTATTAAAATTTACTATCTCAAAACACTATGAAACTTTACATTTTTTAATGTACTAGTGAAAGAAGAGGATTCTAAACTGAAAGCATCTCTGTATTCTAAATCCACGGATCATAATAACATTCTAAAAAGAGACATTTTTCATGCACCCCCGGTGTTCAAAGGTATACCGAAGGGACAATTGTTCAGAGCTCATCAAATATGTACATCCGATATCAATTATTTTCCCCAGATGGAAAAATTAATTGAAAAAATGGTGGCACGAGGATATAATAGAGAAGATGTACAAGAAATAGGTAGAGAAGTGGGGCAAATACCAAGAGGTGTAGCACATATGAGGAAAATCACAAAAACATGAGGATGTTAATCTGAAATTCATCTCTGTATATGATAAACATGCTGGTCTTATAAAACATGCTATACTAAAACACTGGAGTATATTACAGAATGATCCACAACATAGTAATTTGTTTCACAGTAAACCTAGATTTATCTATCAAAAAGGCAAAACAGTGGGAACTCAAATGGTACAATAGGACATAAAAAACACAAACCATTAGAAAATCGCATTTTTTAATACAAAAAATTAGGTGCGTATCACTGCTTATCGTGCCAAAATTGTACTAGTATTATAAGATATGAAAAAATAAACCATCCCAAAAAAAGGACATGACATAAAAATGAAGAGATATTATACATGTAATACATGTTAAAATGTCCATCTGAAAAACCCTATATTGGACAGACATTAAGGGCATGTCCCCACGGCAAGGGTTTTTGGACAGTTTGCAGTTTTAGGAACCGTCGGAAAACCTGCAACAAACTCTCTCCCAAGACTTCAATAAAAACTGCCCTGCAGTCCCCACTGAACGTTTTTTTTTTCTTTTTTTTTTTTTATTATTTTTATTTATTTTTTTAGTCTTTCCCCGTCCGGGCGGATTTTTCAGACCGCCGGCGGACCGTCAAAAAATTGAACAAGCCCAATCTTTCCTACCGATTTCTAACGGAAAAATTAACATTGAGGCAATGTAAATCCGCTCAAAATAATAGCCCGGCGGTTTTTGGCGCGGTTTCTGGGCGGTTTTCACTCGTTTTTTGCAAAAAAAAGTGAAGACTAATCAAACCTATATTGAGGTGTGTTTTTGAGAGAGGTTGCAAAACAGTCCAAAAACAGTCCAAAAACCCGATGGGAAAACCTGGGACAAAAAACAGTTCAAAAGCCAAAACGCGAAGAAGAAAAAAGACTGGTTTTGTGACAACAACAGTCCACACAACAGTCCCCACAACAGTCCCAAAACCGCTTGAAATGAGAGGTAAAAAGCAGAGTTTTATTTCAGTATTTGTCCTTTGCCGTGTGAACGCCCACCTAAGGGCATGTCCCCACGGCAAGGGTTTTTCCGGCCTTTTTTTTCAGGACGCGGTTTGCGGTTTTCCGCAGACCGCAAACTGACAAACCCGGCCAAAAATTAGCACAAATGTGCTTCTAAATGCAAAACCAGTGCAGACGTCCCCACAGCACAGGTTTTTGTCCGTCAGAACGGTTTATTGCCACCAACGGCGGTCCGGCGGCAAAAACATTTATAGAAGTCACAATCGTTCCGTCCGGTTTCCCGACGGAAGATGTGCTTCTTCTCAACGGGAGGGGGGAGAGCTTGTTTCACCGCTCATGTCGCGGATAAATCCGTGCCCCCCCTGCGGCCCGTGGAGACGGGCGCCAACAAACAGGTATAAATAACCACCGCAAACCGGCCGGTATTTGTCGCTGTGGCCGTGTAAAAGCGCCCCAAATAGAGGGCAGTGCTCAAATACCTAGTCCGGTTAAGCCAGTCGTTATTTGTCCCGGATTATGCGACCGTCCCCAACGGCCGAAATGGGGGGACGGCTTTTTCTCCGCGGTGAGCGGAGAACAGACCCACTCGCCTCCTCCCAATGAGAAGCACATGTTCCGTTCAGAAACCGGACGGAAGATAGGCATGTTCAATGTATTTGTCGCCGGTCCGCCGGGAGCGCGAAAACAACCCGCGTGGCAGTGGGGACTGCAGCACGGGTTTATACCATAGAAGCACAATTGTTCTCATATTTCGGCCATGGTATTATCAGGAGCGGTATCCCTGAAAAACCGCAAACCGAGCTGAAAAAAAAACACGACGGACCCGGAAAAAAAAACCCGTGCAGTGGGGACATAGCCTAAGAATGATTACAGTTAGAGTAAACAAACACAGGTCACAAATTAGGCTTTACAAAACGAAAATGACTAACGCAATAGAAAAACAGAAAAAAATAGGAAAAGAAGACTTTGAAAAATCAAACAAGTTTGGAGAGACAACAGTCGCATGGCATTTTTTTTAACAGCAACATGTCTGCTAACTATAGTGGTGTGTCTTAGAGGAAATCAAAGGAGATGATGAAGAGCTGATCCCCACACGTCTACTCCAGAGAGAGGTTTTTTTGGATTAAATAGTTTGTCTCTAGTGCCAAAAGGCTCAAATGAAGAATGTAGGTAGAATGTATTTCTCTGACACCCCACTCAAGTGAAAAAGTAGGTTAGTAAAAAAAATTGTGCGTTTTGAAAAAAATGTATAAAAAAACTTTTTGTACGTTAAAAAATATTTATAAATATGACAGAAAAATAGTTAAAGAAATCCACTTAAAAAGTACTCGCTATGGTACCTACCCTATTTTTTGTTTTATAAACAATATTGATTCTTATTTTAACAAGATAAAATTCGTGAGTAGATTGACACTTGTAAAAATATGGTATAGCCACACAATACAATCTTCCCTGATATAGTTGACAAAGGGAGTCGTGTCCCCCGAAACGTCACAGGTGCTGAGTGATGAGGGCGGAATGAGTAAGACATGATCAATAGAAACAAGCGTTCCACAAGCTAAACACGAAGTGCAGCTAAAAAAACAAGATGTAAGGACCCCATAACAAAAACCACGAGGACGGGAAGTGGTGATGTGTATCTACATTTATTGAGAAGTTAATTAACTGTCCATGATGTGAACTAATTTCAATGCATCATTTAAAATTTATTCAGTAAAAAATACTAAAAGACCTAAACTAAGAAGAGTCTGCCTATATGTACTGCTGGATCAATATAGCACTATGCCAAAGTCATGATCCTAGAGGCTAAAGGCTGACATCCTAACATTTTAAGGTCACTCAATTACAAAAATTTGCTGTGATATTGCTACCCATAGAAATAGTTAGTAGCTTGAAAATATACTCAAAAATGCTCCAGTAATGTGAGTTGCTGGATTTTGTTAAATTTCTATATTTGCGCCTATTCTGTGTTTTAGAGAGCCATTCTCATCTATTTTATGGCCAATAAAGCGTGGCACAGGGTAAATTCCAATAAGCCCAGATTTTTTCTATGTGGAAATCATTTGAAATACTGTCCAAAGTAATTTATAATGTAGGGCTCACAAAGAAAAAATGAACACCTGCAACGTGAGCATTTATCATTCAGATTAATGGAATTCATTTTTCATGATTACTTCAAACAGTATGGCTGTAGCTCTGATCTAAGGCTTGTTTTACACAGGCATAATTCAGGTACTTTTCTGCAAGTCCAATAGTGAATCAAATGCACCAAAGTGAGAACACTATAAAATAAGAGAAACAAAAAGAAATGGAGCTCATGCTATGAAAATAAATTCTCATGTTTTCGATCAAAAAAACAAAAAAAAGTTATGGCTCTCTGAATGTGAAACAAAAATATATTTTGTTCTATAAAGCGCAAAATATTAAATCATAAAAAACCATTTAAGAAAAAGAAAAATGATCTTGCTCTACCACTATCAATCTCAGCTGAAGTTTTTCTCATTTTTGGGCGCGGGAGGCCATTTAGTATATGGCAATTTTTTTAATACTGCTTTTAAAATGTGATATAATACCTTTTCATCTTTTCTAAATTTTTAGAACAAAGTCCTGAAAACGTTATTTTTCATGAACCTTCAAAAGACAAAACCATGTCAAACATCTTAATAACATTGAAACTAGTCCAAACATATGTATTTAAAAACCAAGGTCTCGTTAATGTAAACATCCAAACAACTCACATCAGGAAGGTGAAATTACAAGGGATGTATTTTTTTACCAGACCCCAGTGTAAGCACCTATCATAGTAATTTTCAATACATATACTACTGTGTACATACATTGGTGTAGACAAACATCTAAGATAAATGTTAAAAAAAAAAAACTAACCAAAAAAAGCAAAGGCAAACCAACATTTTAAGCAACCCATCGTTGAGATAACGTGCATAGATGTCTATCACTCCCTGTTTGATATTATACCACCGGGAGACCCCAGAGCCCTCTCAATCAGTACTCCAACCAAATTCGTATTACTTACGCCAGTGCAATAGCATAAACATATGCAGCTATTCCACGCTGCATCTTGTTGCATGGACAAGAAATGCAGCAAGGTTTATAATCTGTAGTGCAACAAGGTCCTATGCTAGAGATAATGCTCAGTAGTGAGTGACTCACTAAGGTCAGAAAACGGCAGCTTGGAACAATCAGATAAGAGTAAAAGCAGAGAGTAGGAAGGGATCGAACCCCTAGGGAACAATTGGTTTAACCAGCAGTAGATAAAATCTTCTTTATCTCTCGGCAACAAAGCAAAATATAAAACACAAATGTTTTTGGTAAATCCACTTCCTTTACTTTTCCCCCAATCGTATAAAAGCTAATATTATTGTGAGAAAGAAAACCCCTTTAAGACTTCTGGAATGCGCAATAAAAAATGCCCAAATACAAAAAGTTTTGACGCAATTTGGTGCTTTACAGGACCCCATAAATGTGTTTAAGTTTTTACAACAGCAATTTTTATATAACCCATAACAATCTTAATTTTTTAAATCTCCTTAATTGCTTGTAGCTGGGATTTAGCTGTTTTTTTAACATTTTGTAACAATCAGGATTTCAGATGAAAAAATGAAATATCTATCAATGTACAGTAGAAACACCTGAGAGGTTTGTACATCCCCTCTATAAAAGACACATTATGCATGTTTTTTTCACTAATCTGACATGACATGCAGAATAAACCCTTACTTGTTATATTTAGGTCAGTTAGGATTATCTAAAAATAATTATAGTTTGCCAAAATTCCAGAAAAAATAGAGAGAGTAATATTATAAAGCCACTTTATATCAGGCGTATGCGTAATTACTTTCAAACTTTTACCAACAATGTGGCTGACTAAGCCTTTAAAGAATTTTTGGACAGTATCCCAACATGAATGAAGTCCAGCTCTTTGGAAGCTGTGGATTGGCAACCTCTCGAGTTATATCTATCTGCGACACAACCAGTGCTTAATATATTTATCACAAAGCACGACCCAGCCACCACCACGCGTGACACTGCTAACATGTGATGTAACCACAATGAAACGATCCTAAAGAACACAGACAAGAATTCTCACCCAGCGACTTGTGGGCACTTTGTCACAGGATCTATGGGTTCATCCATGGCGGTACTAATTTACAGATACCTGAAAGGTGCCTTCGTTCATCATGAATACACACACTTAATATGCCAAGTACAACACGAGATGGGAATGTCCAGTCATCATACTGCTATCGAGAGAAGGAGGAAACTTTCAGTATCAGCAGGAATAGGATAGACACCTTTTGGTTTCGACAAAGTATATCTCAAAACCCGAAGAAAAAAACAAAAAGCCTTGTGAAGGTGCTGCTCTGAAAGCTGGTAAGATTCTACCTTATCCACATTATGAAACAAAGTAGTAATCAACAAGTGTCTGGACTGTCTGGCCCACGCATGCTGCAAGGAGCGACTAAGCCTTTACTCCCTCCACCAGAAATATTAAAATCCAGTTTAATGATTATTAGATGCCCACCAGGAACAAAGATCTTACCATTTTAATATAGGCGAGACAAAGCTGTCGGTCTGAGCAAAACTACAGATTAAACTGTATTTTGGACCATAACACACATTAGTAGTCAAAAGGGGAGATGCTTATGGCGTCCGAATCATACCATCCCCAACTGTGAAACCCCGGGTTGGCAGCAGTCAAATAGGGTGTTGATTAAGCTGGACAGGGCGTGGACAGGTGGCACTTCACAAAATAGATGGCATCCTGAAGAAAGAAGAACATGTGGCAATACTGAAGCCACATCTCAAGACATCAACCAGGAAGTTAAAGTTTGGGTGGAAATGGGTCTTCCAAATGGACAATGACTCAAAGCACACTGTCAAACTGGTAACAAAGTGGCTTAGGGATAACTAAGTCAAACTGTTTATGATTATTTTTATCTTTTTAGTTCTAATAGAGACCTTTAACTTTCAACGTAGGAAAAACAACTCCTATTTCCATTTGGAAAGCCCAAAAGAGAAAAAAAAAGTAGAGATCAGAAGCCGATCTCCCCCAAAAAAAAAAAAATTTGAAAAAGATAAAAATTAACTTTTACTTATGGCATAAAAAAAGATTTAAAGAACTCAGCACCACATAAAGAAAAGCTGTACAGTTCAAAAACAATTAACATGTTTCAGACATTGTCCTTAAGTTAATACTGTATATGTGAATATTGAGCAAAGCTTTAAATACTCCTTAAAATGTACATTTTACTAAAAAAGTCACTGTCCTTAAGAAATACTTACCAATGTTACACCATGACCCAGTGATTGCGTCCATTTTGAAGTCTGGATTTAGATTTTTTCCGTGCAAATCCTGTACAATCAGTAATATTCTATCTCCCAGCGTTTTCTTATCCACTCTGACAATGAACAAAACATAGTTAGATGTACAGGGTTCTTATAGTTGTGGTTCTAATGGATGCTCTGTTTGTCTGGTCTTGCAACACACTAAGGATTTTCCTCTTATAACAGCCTCCGTAATATTCAATTCAAGCTTTCATTAATTGCAATTACACTTAAGTGGTTTACCTTATCAGTTGCATTTTATGCAATAAATAAAATGAAGGTTGTATTAAGAGGACTCTCAGAAAACGTTTATGAATCTTTATGAAATTATCCGTACCTAGAATAAATGCTCTTTATCTAGAGCTTCTAAACACTTCCTTGACTGTCATGGTGGCTTTACAACATAGTTGATGAAAGGGTTAAAACTGAGGGGCGGGACTGGACTAGGACTTTTTTTTTGTGTGAGGCCTTTTGGATTTGAAACTACAGACTCACTTTCCTTCTGGTCTAAACCATAAGACTGAGTTTTTATATTTATACATTTTTTTGTCAATTTTCTTTTCTTTTTGTGCCATTTGTTTGTTCTTTAGTATTCTCAATTATTTTTTACTTTTTATACTGATATAAAAGTAATTAACAGCTTGATTCTATGCTGTCAGTATATTCCCTTTTGTATATAGTCTTGTAAAGTGCATTTTATATTTGGTTAATCCTTAGTCAGTTTGTATATCTATTTTCTTTTCTATATAACATTACTACTGGTGTGTTTATGCATGTCATATCCCTCTGTGTCAGGGTTCATTCTGTCCTATCTCCTCCTATGGGCTTTTTCTTTGACATCTCATCCCCCTCGTCCTGGTGCTTTCAGCATCCTATATATAGCTATGTTCAGTATTCATATATATCAACTATGAGTAAAAACTATGTTTGAAACGCGTTCGTTGTTTTTGAACTGTACAGTTTTTTTCTTTACCTAGTGATGAGGTTTTTTTTTTTTTTTTCATTTTATGGCATAAGTAGAAGTTAAGTTTTATCTTTTTCACACATTTTGGGATCTTGGCTTCTGCTATCTCCCTATTTTCTCTAAGTAGTTTCCCCAAACGGAGAAAGGAGTTGTTTTTCCCTAATTTCCAATATAGAGCATTTGAAGTGGGAAAATAAAAACGTTATGGCTTTTGGTAGGCGTGGAGGAGAAAAATGAAGAGTCATTTTTTTTTGTTTGGAGGGATTAAGGGGTTAAATAATTGGAAGCTGCAGTTAAAAGAACAAAAACTATCGCTGCCACAAAATGTAACTTGAGGGGGTTAAACCTTTTTTTTTTTACTGCTTGATATAACACGGTTTCGTCCTGAACAACTGAGTTCAGAATGGGGTGGGACACAGCCACTTTTCCCAGGTTCTCCAGAAAAGATTGTTTAAACTATCCCGAAACTATTCATGGTACTGTTCTAAGTTAGCCCCTTTCCCATATTATATGGACCCGTAAGTATAATAGGAGAAAATGTCCTCAAATGGACATACGGGTACATTCAAGAAATTGTGCGGGATCTGCTTATATATTGCAGCTGGCCTCATGTGCATTTTGAAGGTCTGGAATTTCTGGCCAAATAACCCCTTAGATGGGGCACTCAATTTGTATGGTGCAGTTGCCTTCAATAAAAACCCAGAAGCCTAACAAAGACTTTCAGGTTGTCGGTTGTAAGAAATTCCCTGATTAGTGTTGAGCGATTGCGTTGGCTATCGAGATCGATCGATATCGATAGTCGCTTCCCGCTATCGATAAGGTTTTTTCGATGTGAGGCATCGATTATTGATGCGCGATGACCATTAAATCTATGGAGAGCAACAACACCTTCATTATTACACCCAAAACAAAGCTGGAGAAGCTGCAATTAAGCATCCACAACAGTCAATGGATACATGCTACATCTTAGCAACACACTTAGTTATAAAATTCACAGAAAAAAAGTCACAGACCATTAACTAATCCCTGTCTTGTAACCACAAGCGCTGACCCTTAAACCTGCATCACCAACAAATTAAAAAAGTGCCAGAAGCAGTAATGAATAGAATTCATCATGTTACTTGAACTGGATATTGAATTATCCCTGTCCTGAACAGCAGCTTAGCCCCCAAACCTGCCATGACCCCCACAATAAAATTGCCGTCAAAAAGGAGTCTTTCAACCACCAGTTTAAGTTGAACTGGACATTGACTATAACCTGTCCTGGGCCACAGCATGAGCCCCAAACCTGCATGACCCCCACATTAAAAGTGCCGGAAAAAGAGTCTTTCATTCAACACCATTTAGTTCACGAGGACATTGACTATACCTGTCCTGGGGCCACAGCAAAGCCTCCAAACCTGCAAATGACCCCCACATTTAAGAAAGTGCCGAAAAAGGAGTCTTTTCAACCACCATTTTAGTTTTCACTAGAAAATTGAACAATACCTCTGTCCTGGGGCCACATCAATGAGCCCCAAACCTTCCTGACCCCACATTTAAACAGTGCCGGAAAAAGAGAGACTTTCACCCACCATTTTATGTTGAACTGTACATTGACTAATACCAGTCGCTGTGCCACAGCATGACCCTGGGCCGGAGTTCCAGTGGGTGCGGTGAAAGCCCAGGCTGGCGTCCGTCATCTATTAACATGCAGGTTACAATGCCCTGATGACGCAGCAACGAAAACTGTCGTGCTGAAGCAGAGTGCGGAAGCGGAAGTGTGAGAACTCCAGCCTTCCTCTGTACACAGTCAATACCTGGGTAGCGCTTGCCCCTCCGTATGAGTGTGGACCAATTGAGCTTCACTTGGAAATACTGGTGGTTAACGCTCCTGTTACACCCAGGTGCCCTTTATCTTGGCATTCTTTTTCTCATTTTACTCAACGTGCTGGAGGAAATGGTCTCTGTACTTTGTTCTCTGTCCGTGCTCCATACTCCATGTCCTCTGAATAACCTACATCTGGTCAAGTTTTCCTGTACCTCCCTTGTACAATTCAGAGGAATTTTTTTAACAGCTATTTTGTACATGCAAGTTTTTTAGTACTTTAATTCTAGAAAACACATTTTTAAAATAGGATGGAATCCCACCATGTCTTTGTTTCTCTTTTTTTCATTGTATTAAATGGGTTGTCTCAATACAGGGATTGATAGCTATGTTAAAGATCTTGCAAAAACAAGTCATTTTGCAATATGTGTCCATTAACAGTGTCCTACCTATTCCTGTTTCTGAATGCCCAAGCACCATACCTGAGCCACTTGACATTGTGAAAACAAATGCGTTAAACACATTTTTAAATAGCCTGTATATATGCATTCAAGCAAAACCCACAAACATCACCCTTGAGCCACTTTGACAATTGTGAAGAACAAATTTCTGTTATAAAAAATTTTTTTAGAATAGGACCTGTAGTATAGCTGCATGTCACAGCAAAATGCCCCCAAAAATTCAAAGCATGACCCTTGAGCCACTTTGTCAATTGTGAAGAACAAATGTCTGTTAGAAACAACATTTTTTTATAATAGGACCTGTAGTATTGCTGCATTTCAAAGCAGCATGACCCAAAAAATTTAAAAATGACTTCTCTAGCCACTTTAAAAATTGTGAGGGAGAAAATGCCACTTAGAAGCCACATTTCTGTTACCAAAGGACCATGATTATGCTGTATCTCACAGCACATGACCCCAAAAAATTATAAATATGACTTCTCAGCCACTATTAAAAATTGTGAGGGAGAAATGCCACTTAGAAGTCACATTTCTGTTCCAAAGGACCTCACAGCAACAGGACCCCCAAAAATTATAAATATGACTTCTCAGCCACTATTAAAAATTGTGAGGGAAATATGCCACTTAGAAGTCACATTTCTGTTCCAAAGGACCATGATTATTGCTGTATCTCACAGCAACATGACCTCAAAACCATTGACAATGCGAAAACTTCTTAAGATAAAGTGAGTAAATGGAATACGGTGTTGTCATGAAACCTTGCTGTCTTTTACAGTCTCCTCACAGCAAAACCAGCAAAATGAACGGGAGGGGGGCACAGTAGGAAAAGAGAATAAAAATTGGCAGTAAGAAATGAATATTTTAAAAAAAAGTTTCCACGAGGACCATTTTCTTTTAAAAGGAATGTGAAGTAAACTGTCAACAATCGTATGACCTCGGCAAATGTAGGTGGCCACAACATCATCAAGATCCATGCCTGATCATCTTGATGAAATACAAACGATCCACATTATCTTGGAAAGCCGGATGGTTTGTCTGTAATGACTATGACCCTCCAGCTTTGCTGAAGGTCCGCTCAGATATGACGCTGGCTGCTGGGCAGGACAACACCATCTATGGCGTGACAGCCAGCTCGGGCCATTCGTCCATTTTGGATACCCCCCCGAAGTCCTATTGGTCCGGAACACAAGTCAAAAAAACATTGGTGTTGAGACGCAGATAGTCGTGCACCATGACTTAAGCTGATCGTCTGCAGTGTTTGGAATGTGTGCCCTGCATTGCTTGCGATGGTAGGAGGTAAACAAAGATTGCAGAGGTCCACCCATTAGGCTCTGCCACCTTGCCTGCTCCTGCTGCCGCTACGCCTACTTGGTCACTCTACTGCTGTCACATCGCTGGATATTTGTCTCCACCGTGACATTTGGAGAACGTGAAGCAGACCAAACATATGTCTCCAGTTGATCAAACAGCAAGTCTCCATTTCCTGCAATTTACTCTCTATTTGGGTGGGTGGAAAGGAAAGTGCTGATTAGTGTTTAGTACCGGGGATCCAGAGGGTGGCCACCCAGAACTGTTTGTTCATTTTGATGGCCATAATCGAGGATCAGTTGGAGGAAATCGAGCATCCAAGGCACTCATGTGAGAGATGGAGGCCATGGAATTCCCAAGCCACTGTGTCGAGGGGCACTAGCAAAACTGATCTCCTCCATCTTCCTCCTCCCGCCTCAAATTCGCGCCAACCTCTTTTCCAAGGAGGACTCGGTAACATCGGTGACTAGGATATTTCCCTCCTCCTCCTCCTCACGCTGCCTCCGGCACAGCTTCAACACAGCCCTACTTGCCTGAGTATGATGCACCCGAGAGCAGATGCCACCTTGCAACTAGCTCTGGACCCCGGAACCACTTGCCTAAAGAAGACCGAATGAAATTGTGAAACTGTCGGGCTTTGGGTATTTGACGGAGATAAGGCTCCGTGTCCGCATCTGTGTCCGTCTCCTCTCCGTCGCTGGCGGGACCTGTTGTTTCAGAGTGTCCAGACCTATCGTTCCAGAAATAAAGAACACGCACAAAGCTCATAGCTGACAAGAGTGGCATTGTCCGCACTGACACATTTTGGTGGCTTCTTATCAAAACTGGCAAGGTTGGTGCAGAGCTCATTCACCATGCCTTCCACTCTCGGTGGTATCAACACCCCTAAAAAACAAAAAAGAGGTCCTAACCGCTGCTGTTTCAGCCATGTGTTACTTGTCGTACTGCGTAATGGCATTGCGCTGCTGCCACAATCGCTGGAGGCAAGTGGAGGGTGGAATTCCAAGCGGTTGCCAACGTCAACAATGAACGGTTGACGGGGAGGCCCGAGCTGAACGCTGCAACGCAGCCAGGCGTGACGAAGCAGGGTGCGAACGGCTGAATCTAACTCAGACCTCGAGCCTTCCTAGCAAGCAGTCCAGACCGGGAAGCTCTTTAAAATTTACTGGATACAAGGTTCATGACATGTGCCAGGCAAGGGATGTGCCCCAGCCCTACCGATCTTAGGCGCCAGCAGATTTCGCCCGTTATCCGCACACCACTAGCCTGGACAATGTTTCTTGTCACCCAGCCAGCGCTTCGGTCTCGTCAGCTTAGAGCCGTCCACAGCTCCAGACCGTGTGTGTGGACGGTCTCACAAGGCAGATTAATTTCAACATACTACTGGTGTCTCTGGGCACGTAGATGCCACCAGAGGACCTTGGTGGAAAGAGCCCTGCACCTTCCCTCGTTTGAAGAGCGTGCGCCGAGGCCTGAGAGCCACCGTCCCCCCAGGTACATCCACCCACTCACCCAGTGAGCTGTCACAGAGATCTAGCGCCTTGGCCGTGCTTCTAGTCCATGTGACGGTGGGTGAGATGGACGTTTTCCGGACACAGATGGCAAGACCAACACCTTGAAATTTTAGATGACACGTGGCTGGCCATGGCAGGGACGCTTTTCTGGCAAAGAAATGCCTGCTCGGCATCTGGTATGGGGGCAAGCGAGGGCCTATGAGTGGCGGAACCCATCTGTGTCCACAAGACGGAAAGGCCAACATTTCACGGCCAAAAAGCCTGCAATGCCAACATTCAGGCTTTTGCTTTGGGATGGTTTGGGTAAAGTGTTTCTTTCTACTTGCTCCCAAACCTGAAGACAGAAGGCTGGCTGCTAGACTGGCCGCTGACGGCGTGTCAGGTCGTCAAGCTGGCGGAAGAGAAAAGGTGTAAGGAGGGTCCTCCTGTTGTGCTGGTGGTATTCTCGGGACGGTGGAGGCTGAACGGAAGTGCTGATCCCTGATCATGGACTCTGGGAGAGACATGGCAGCTGAGGAATCGCTTGGTGTTGGCGGATGAGTAGGAGGCGGAGAATGAGGGTGTGACAGTGGTTGAGGCCCGCGTCCGGTCTGGCCTTTTTTTGGCTAATTGGCCCAAGTGTTCCCTCCCTTTCAACTCATGGCATTCGCTGCATGTGACAAGACAAGTTGAGTGAGGTAACCACTTAAGGTTTTGCCTCTACTAAGCGTTTACGGCAAAGAGGCGGCATATGACATCGCTGCTGGGTGAATCAGGGCTATGCCATTGAAAGGCCCGGGCTTGAGAGTCCTGGACCTTTATGAAACTGCGATAAGCAGGAGCGGGGTTTGCCTGACCGTGGCTCGCGGAATCATATCAGCGACTTCTGCGACCCGCTCATAATCCCATTTTGGTGGCGGACCGCGTATTGAACACTACCCCATCGTCTTCCCTCCTCGTAACCACTGACTGAACGCCTCGCAAGCAAATTCTGCGGAAAAGACCAGGATGGATCCGCAATTGTCGTCATCAACATCATCATCAACAAGGTGACTAGGTCGCCTGACTCTTCGCATCCTGATACAGAGGGCACAACAAGGGTCAATGCAAGCATTGCCGACCGCCCGGCGATATGATTTGCCGATTGACCTCCTTCTGTATGGCATCGTAACTGGGCATCAGAGCAGAGAAAATCATCCTTTTTGGCCTCTTGAATCTTTTAACATGCCTTCTGACCCCCAACCGCATTTTGTCAACAACAGAGGGGGAGGACTTCAGATAATTGATTATCCACAGAGGTGTGGTACACGAGATGACATTTGGGCTGCTTCATGTATGGACAGATGCTTGATGATTGCTGATGGCGACATTTGTGGCCGTGAACTTGCGCGGACGAGGAGGTAAGACAGCCTAGATGCAGGTTGCATTAACACTGAAGGACAGATTGGACGACAAGTTCGTTACTTAGATTTACAGAGCCTGACACAGCGATGACAAGGCCTGAACGGTCCCTTGCAACTGACGATCCCCTGCATGCGTGTTGTTCGCCAAAGCACTGAAGAGCACCTTCTCTCGTACCTCAACCTCGCATGTGCTAACCCCCCTCTTTGCTCGCGTACCACCTCATTTCCGCTCCATGTTTCAGAATATCAAAATTTGAGAAGGTATGAGAATAGTTTTGGAAAGACTCTTATTTAAAAGACCGGTCAAATTCACAACTATTCTCAAATCCCACTAATTCAAAAAACAAAATTGCAGGATTCAATTTAACTGCAAGTGTCTATCAAGCAAAACTTGTGGACTGGGCAAAAGTCCAAAAAAACACGTATCTGTTATGTTTTGTATAATAAACGTATATTTTTTTGCACCTTTCAATTCACCTGTGGTGAATATTGAATTGCTGTTTTAGATTTAACGTAGATGCTGCGTCATGGAACAGTGCTGGGTGCGCAAAATAAAAAAAAAACAAAACGGGATTTTTTTGATATAATAAAAACTTTATTTTTTTTGCCCCTTTAAATTAAACCTTTTGGTAATATAAAAATTGCTGTTTTAAATTTTACTAGATCCCTTTGCGTAAATAAACCCTGCGGGTGCGCAAAAATTAAAAAAAAACACAAAACGGTTATGTTTTGATATAAAAAAACGGTATTTTTTGAAACCTTTCCAATTTCACCTGTGGTTTAATATTAAAATTGCTGTTTTAAAAAATTTTACGTAGATTCGGGGCGCTTGAACATTGCTGGGGGGCGCAAAAGTAAAAAAAACACTTAACTGTATTTTTTAAATAAAAAAATGGTATTTTTTGCCCCTTTTCAATCACCTTTGGTAATATAAAAATTGCTTTTTTTTAAGTTTTTACGTAAAGCTCCGCCCAATAAACCCAGGGGCGGGGGGTGCGCAAAAATCAAAAAAAACGAAACTTTTATTTTTTTAAAAAAAATAAACGAAATTTTTTTGCCCCCCTTTTAATTCACCTGGGTGAAATTTTGAATTGCTGTTTTAAGTTTTTACAAGAGGGCGAGTCAATGAACAGTGCTGGGGCGCAAAAGTCAAAAAACACTAACTGTTAGGGGTTTTTGATATAAAAAACGTTTTTTTTGCACCTTTCAATTCCCCTTTTTGGTGTTTATAGAATTGCTGTTTTAAGATTTACTTTAATCGGCGTCAATGAACATTCTGGTGCGAAAAAGTCAAAAAACACGAAACTGTTATTTTTTTGATATAAAAAAGGGAAATTTTTTTGCCCCTTTTCCCAATTCACCTTGGTGAAATAAATTTTGCTGTTTTAAAGATTTACTAGATGTTTTGCGTCAATAAACCCAGGGGGGGCCTGGGTGCCAAAATCAAAAAAACACTTAACGTTATGTTTTTGATAAAAAAAAGGGTATTTTTTTGGGGCACCTTTCAATTCACCTTTGGTGAATAAAAAATTTCTTTTTTAAAGTTTTAACGTAAGCTGGTTAAAAGAACAGGGGCTGGGTTTGCCCCAAAACCCCCAAAAAACACAACTTTTATTTTTAAATATAAAAAACTTTTAATTTTTTTTGCCCCCTTTCAATTAAACCTGGGGTGAAATAAAAATTGCGTTTTAAAAATTTACGTAAGTTTGCGTCAAGGGACATGCTGGGTGGGGAAAAATTTAAAAAAAAAAAACACGTAACTGTTAGGTTTTTATATAATAAACTGTTTTTTTTGCCCCTTTTCAATTTTCCACCGGGGTGAATATAAAATTTGGGGCTGTTTTAAAATTTACGTAGTTTGCGGGGGCGCAATGAACAGTGCTGGGGGCAAAAGTAAAAAAAACACTTAACTGTGATGTTTTCTCCCGATACAACGGTATTTTTTGGAAACCCAACAACCTTGCAACAAAAAAATTGTTTGTTGGTAATTTAAGGGCAAGGGGGTATAAACAAGTCCAGGTGAAAATTGGGTAAAATTGAACACCTATCAAAATGTTTTACGGGATAATAAAAGTGGATTTTTGCAGCAACAAAAAACCCTGCATTACTAAAATGTTTTTTTAAACCAATATAAGTTCAGGCTCCCCAAATACCCGGGAAAATATTTCAAAGCAAACTTTTAATAAAAAAGTTTTAAAAACCCTACAATGTCTACACTAAGGGCCCCTTGGTAAACTTTAAATTTCCAGTTTTCTTTATAGATAGAGCTTGTCTGTGATCCCCCGCACCCCACCCCCCCCCCCCGCTCCCACCCCCGGGAAATTTTACAGTGGTAATTCTGTTTTAAAAAATTCTCAAAGCAACTACTAAAATTTTCCAAACCCCTAATCAAACAAAATTGGAAGGACACGGGCAAAATAGTAGGGGTTTTTCTTCTTGGGAAAAATTTAGACAATTTCGCTGGGGGGCTTTTTGGGCCACGGGCCCAAAAACCAAAAGGCCCTTTATCCCAAATTAACGCTGAGAAACACTGAGGCTGAAACAGGAGGGAAACCTGTTCATGTAAAACGGGGTCATGTTTTTTCCAGCCAATCGCAACCATACAAAAACCCCCCCCATGACGTCGCCCCAACATCTCACCCTCCCTCTATTCGAATTTCTCATTTGCTGGCCCCCAAAAATTAAACGGAACGCCGAAAAACCCGCGATTTTTAATAGATAGCAAAATTTAAAAACCCTTTAAATTTATCGCATGACCCTAAAAATTTTTTCGATCACCAAAAAAAACCTTGCCGATTTCAAAAATTGTCCGATAAAAATGGGTTTCCAACCCAAACCCTGATAATTTTAAAAAAGAGATAGGTTTGAATTTCTCAAAATGGGTTCGCCATTTTCCCGATTTCCCAAAAAAACAAAAAAAAAAAAAACCTTTGGCCCCGAATTACTTTGGACGAATCACATTAAAAAAAAAGCTTTTTCCCGGGGGCTGCAAAAGAGCCTACGGGGTTTCTTAGAACTTTGTCCCAAAGCTTAAAATTTTGCGGGGGACTTGGTTTTGGCCCCTTCATACAATTTGTTTTTTTTAGAAATAAAACCCGCACATGACTCCCGGCCGGCTCTTAGAATCTTTTCCCACTAAAAAAATTCCCTGGGCATTTTAAAAAGGGGGCAAAACAAAACCAAGAAAACTGAAGCAAAGAATGTTGCCTTTGATAAATTTCCAGGGCCAGCAAAAAGCTGGAAAAAAAAAAAGTTTAGAGCTCAGGGGGGTAACATCAGTGACAGATTTGGGGGTACGGCAGAAAGCCACAACAGCATGAGGTCAGACAGTGGCACAATGAAAAATTCTGGGGGGTGGCAAATACGGGAAAAAAAGGCCACAGAGGGGCACAATGACAGAGAGGGGAGGGACGGCGGCAGCAGCATAAAGGTCAACAGTGGCACAATACATTCTGGAGGTTGGGCAAAAACAAAATGGGCCACAGAGTGGCACAAGGGACAGAGAGGGGAAAGGTACGGGGGCCAAAAGCAGAGGTAAAAACAGTGGCAAAATGACTTTTGGGGGTGGCAAAAACTGAGTAGGCCAAACAGAGGGGCACAATGACAGAAGGGGGGTGACGGCAGCAGCACAGGGGTTTCAGACAGTGGCACAATAAACTTTTCTGGAGGTGGCAAAAACGGAGAAAGGGCCAAACAGAGGGGGCACAATGCAGAGAGTGGGGGGTGCGGGCCCAGCAGCATGAGGTCAGACATGTCACAATCTCATTCTGGAAGGGGCCCAAAAACTGGATTTGGGGCCACAGAGTGGCACAATGACAAGATTGGGGGGTGCCGGGGGCGGGAGCAAAAAGCATGGGGTCAAGAGGGGCCCCAATGAAAAATTGGGGGAAATGGGGGCAATCCCAGCCCCTTTGGTAAAGATTTTGGGGGCCCAGAGGGAAAATTGGCACAAAAGTGGGGGCATCGGGCGGTACCGGCATCAAAAATAGGGGGCCTGAGGCGGGTTTTTTTGAACCCAGACTCATTTCTCCCCATTTTGGGAGGGGCGCCCATGGTTTTGTGTATCTAACGCCTAAGGCATTGGTGGGGTGGAAATCCCCTGGCCGACCCCACCCCTAAATTCATCTTGAAAAAAGGTCGGGTCTTTTCCATATTTCCCGTGGACAAGGGGGTTCCCTTGGGGTAACGAGGGCCCCCCCGCCGCACGGGAACACCCGCCTGATGCCACACAAATTTGGCCCGGGAAAGGACGGGTTTCTCCACTGCAAAATTTGGGCCCCCCAAATTTGGGCGGCCACACATCCATTTGGGGTGGCTGCCCAGAAGTCCAGCGGATCTTCTAACTGGGGGGGCAATGTTTCCCCAAAGTGGGCCACCACCTGGGGTTCACGGGGGGCCCTTCCGGGCCCCTGCGCTGCTGCTTGGCGCCCTCCCCTCCTCCCCTTAGGTGGGGTGAAAGAAGCTGCTCATCAGTGACTCCAACAGGTTCTGCTAAAAGGAGCGGGTCCCGGCCCCAAACCCCCCCCCCCCCCCCACCTTCCCCCCCCACCGGGGCAGTATTTACGTAAAGCGCTGAAAAACCCCCCCTCGTAACCCTGTAAAGGGGAGGGACAATGCCAAAAAAAAGGCGGGCCCAAACCCCTGACTAGGGGGTTTTCCCCTATAGTTTTTGGGAGTTTTTTTTTTCCCCATCTCAATACGGGGGAAAAAAGGCCCCCATTTTGTCCCGGGTAGTGGGGGATCAATAGGGGGGGAGACCCAGAATTCATTCCCCTCCCGGGTTTCTGAATTCGGCTGTCCCCTAGCCAGGCAAATCACCTTCTGCGGCCACCTGCAAAAGTGACTTCCGGGGGGCTCCCTCCTCCTTTGCTAAACGTTTACTCCCAAATGGTCTTGCGCGTCATTTTTGGCCTCGTTTTTCCTCATCTCCATCCACCCCTCCACGGCTCCTGTTTCCCCTCTTGTCACCTGGTAAAAAAATCCACTCATTTCACCAAAAAAATGTTTTCGCCCATGCCTCCTCCTCCCCCATTTCGCCCCCACGGGACTCATTTTGGCCACGAGATGAAACCCCAAAGTCTCCAGCCCCCCCTCCCAAAACAAAATTTTTTTTTTTTTTTTTTTTTTTTTTTACATCTGTTCCAGACATGAAGCAGGGGGAATAAACGTTATTAAACCCGTATTTCCCCTGGGATTTGAAAAATTTAACTTTGCCCCCTCAAATGGCCTCAACAAAGGGCGGGTGAAACCGCATGGCTCCCCACTGGCTGACATCAAATTACAAATGGATACTCCTGCCCGCCTGGATTATCAAAAAATCTTTAAAAGGGCCCTTTTCTCTGTTCATACAGTCGGCCCAAAAACATGTTCGGGCGGGAAATTTCCCCAAGGGGTGGAAAAAACGCAAATCAGAGGTTTGGGGGGGCCCGGGTTCTTGCCACTTCCCCCTCAGGGGGGTGTTCCTGTTTTCTAGGGAATTTGGATGAAGGGGCTTTGCATATTTCCGGGCCAAAATTCAGAATCTTCTGAAGATCGGGGGAACCTTTTCACAACCAGTTTGGAACAACTTCCCAAAGCGGGGCAAAATGGCCCCAATCCCTCCTGGGGTGAAAGGCCACGGACACCATTTACTCCCCATTGTCCTAAACCAGGGGTTCCGATTTGCAGTTGGCGCAGAAAAAAGCCACACTTTCGATTTCTTGCTGCTTTGACGCGGGGGCAGGTTTTCCCCTGTGTGACTTTTTTTTGGCCAAACAAGCCAGTGAAGAACTGCGTGAACCCCGTTTTGGGGCCCTACACATTGGAATAGGGAGTAAACTTTGGAGGCTGAGTTTGGTGGGGGTTTGGGGGAAAAAAAGGAGGGGGCCCATTGGCGCAGAGCCGCATTTTTAAACAAGGGGGGAAGGAGAAAGCCCGGGCCCTCCTTTCCAAGTTTTTGGGTTTGTGCCGGGCGGAAGCAAAATTCACCCAGTGGGCCCAAAAAAGGACATGTACGGGCCCCTCCGAAAATTACACCCTCCAACGCCCCGGGGCTGGGCCGTGCCCCCCTTGGAACAAACCGATAACCCAAAAGGGATTGGCCCACCTTCTTTTCCCTTAACCTTTTTTTATAAAAGTGCGGTTGTTTTGCCTTTTTGGAAAAAAAATTACGGCTTGGAACCTCCACCCTGGGCTGGGAAACAAGCCTTTAAATTTCTCTGAACGGTGCAGAGCCACCTTTTTAAAAAGGGAGGGCGCATACCAACAATTTGGGAACGGGTAGAAACGGCCCCCCCAAACCCCCTTTCCCCCTGAAACCTTAGAAAATTTTGGACGCATCCCTTGTCCCCTTTGCTATCGCCCCCCCTAAAACGCCCAACGCTGGCGCCATGATACCCGAGGAGCAGGAGCATCTGGCCCGGGCGGGATAAATTGCCCAAAGAAAACACTCCCTTTTTTGCAGAGGTGGGAGCCTTAAACGGGTTTTAAATTCCCCAGGCAAAGCCACTGGGCGCTGCGCTGCTTTTTTGGGGCGGCGGGGAAGGACCACCAAAACTGAGCCCGTTTTCCCTCCCAGCCACCGTATGGGGGACGCCTTAAAAAAAAAAAAAAAATGTTTAAAAAAAAAAAAAAAAAAATTGACGCGGGGCCGGGTGCCAATTTTGGGCCCCTGGCCACCTTACATTCTGCCTACAGATTCAAAAAAAAAAAAATACCCATATTCGGTCCTCCGTTGCCCTTAGAAAAGAACTCCCCAAAAACCGCCAAGAAATGGGATTTTACCGCAAAGCTCCCAACTGAGGGGACTACTTCCGCCGCTGCCCTCCTGGGCCCCCCCGGGTGCCACTACTTTTTTGGGCCCTTTCCCAAAAGGGGGTTTTTTTAAAACCCCGTGGCCGTTTTTGGTTTCCCGACCTTCCACCTGCTCTCCCCCTGCAAAACTGATGGCCACACAACCCATTTGGCTGGCTTCGTTTTCCCCTGGGGGCCAGGCTGACCCCCCCCCTTCTCCCTGACAAGGGTTGAACCCCTTGTCCTCACCCGGCCCCCAAATGCGGTCCTACACCCTTCATCTATTTTTGTTTAAACGTCACTGCGTCCCTTCAACTTTTTGGTTTTCAGGGGGCTGACCCCTCACAACAGCCCTTTCCCTTTCCATTTCTCCACATTTAACTTTGCTCCCTACTGCAAGAAATCGGGGGATTTTGGGCCCCCTTTTTCTTTTTCGCTCCCAAAAGGACCCTGCTGACGCCCTCCTCAAATTGTTCTCCTGGGCTAAATAATGGCCTGGCCCAGACCACATAGTAATCTTTTGGCTGAGGAACCCGGAGGGGAAAAAAGAGGCGGGTTTTGGGGAGGGCCCTGAGGGCCATTTGACCCCCCCCCGGGCAATGCCAAAAAAAGGGTTGTGTCTAAACGTTCCCCCCCGGGACCCCTTGGTTTGGGGTTTTGCCCGATTCATCTTGGGGGGAAGTGGTTTCCCTTTGGGTAAACCTTTCAAAAACCCCTTGGTTTGCTAGCACACAGGGCCCAAAAAAGACACGGGTTTTTTTGGGGCCCTCCCCGATTTGACCCCGGCAAGCACGCCCCCTTGCTGGCTGCGAACCGGGGCCGCCCCAAAGGAATTTTTTTTGGCCCTCCCCACTCCCCGGGTAAAAGGGGCCCCCACCCCCCTCGTCTACAACTTTTTTGTTTAAAATTACAAACGTTTGATAAGAAAAAGATAAAATACCACCCTGAAATTTGCCCTCCAAATGAAACCCACTAAGAAGCTTGGGTAACCCTTGGATATAAATTTGGGCGCACCAAACAAATGGGCAAAAAAAAATGGACTTGAAATGGGGGTCTTTTTTAAAAAAACTTTTTTAAACCTAAATTATAAAATTTAACAAACAGCAAAATTTAACCTTGGGGATATGAATTATCTACAGAAATTTTTTTCTGTGGGGGAAAAAAAACAAAGTTTTTTTTAAAGAGAAAAAACTGCAGAACAATGCTTAAAAAACCCCCCGGGAAGTAAATTCCCGCAAAAAAAATTGAGAAACCACAAACAAAGTAGTTTTGGGTAGGGGTTTTTACAATGGCTTTTTTTTTAAACGCTAACCCCAACAAGAAAAAAAATTTTAAATTTAAAAACCTTTTCCCTTTCTAAATTTAAAGGCTAAAAGGAAAAATTATTTTTTGGGGGGTGAAAGCCGGTTTTTTTAGCCCACAACACACAAAAAAACCCGCAAAAATTAAAACCCCTGGTTTTAAAAATTGCGACAAACAATTGAGCAACCCAAACAAACTAGACCTTTTAAACGTGTTAAAAAATGGGGGTTTTTTTTACGCAAACACAAAAAAAAAAATTTTAAAATTAAACCCCTGGGCTTTAAAATTATGCAACGGGAAAAAATGTCTTTTTTGGGGGTGAAAAAAACGTTTTTTAGTCACCACAGCAAAAAAACCCTTTTTTAAACCCCTTGGGAATGAAAAATTGCCCCAAAAAAATTGAGAAAACCACTTTTTAAACGATTTTTTTTGTACCCCTGTTAAAATGGTGTTTTTTTTCGTTTACACCCAACAAAGAAAAAAAATTGGGTAATTAACCTTTGGTTTGCAAATTTAATGCTAAAAATGAAAAAATGTTTTTTTTTGGGTGAAAGAGGGGTTTTAAATTTGGGTCACCACAGAAGAAAAAAAACGCTTAATTAAACCCCTTTGGATTAAATTGCCCCAAAAAATTGGGAGAAACCCCAAAAACTATTTAGCTTTGATGGTTACAAGGGCGTTTTTTTTAATTCTACCCCCAACAATTAAAAAATTTAAAAATTTAAAACCTTCCCCCTTGTAAAATTAAAGCTACAGGAAAAATTTTTTTTTTGGGGGTAAAAAGAGGGTTTTTTTTTTAGTAAACCACAGCAAACAAAAAGGGTTTAAAATTAAACCCCCTAGATGTAAAATGTGCCAAAACAATTGAGAAACCCCACAAACTAGGGACTTTTGGTAGCTTTGTCACAATTTTTTTTTTTTAAACGAAACCCCCACAAGAAAAAAAATTTGTAAAAAAACCTTTGGGTTGGGAAAATTTTAAAAGCAAAATTTAAAAAAATGTCTTTTGGGGGGTTAAAAAAGACGGTTTCTTTTAGTAAAACCACAAAAACAAAAAAAGCTTAATTAACCCCCAAAAGTAAATTGGGGCAAAAGAATTGAGCAGCCAAAAATAAAATTTGGTATTTGAAAATTTTTAAAAAACCCCTTTTTCTTTAAATAATACAACGGGGAAACTGGCTTAGTTTCCCCCTTGGATTTTCCCAATGTGCGTGACAGTTTAGCATTAAAATGAAAATTGCAGCTGCACAACACACCGGACCAAAAACCCCCAAACCCAAAAAATCAGAAAAAAGAACTTTAAGAGAACAGTCCCTGAAACAAGCTGAACACCCCCCCCAAAAATCGCTGTATAAAAATTAGTTTCTTCAGAAAGACTTTTAACAGCTTCCTCCCAGAGGCTTTGCCCCTGTAACGCTATGTGCTCGCAGCCATTTTAAACAATCAAAAGCACACTTTGTTCATTGCGAAGTACCCCAAACTTCGACTTTTGTTCAGAAACCAAGTTTTTCCCTTAAAAATTTTTAAAAAGAATTCCACTTTTGTTTGAATCAAATTTGCCCATCTCAACAACTACCAACCCCTTAAAGGGGAAAAGGGGGTGAAAAATAAAGCATTAAAAATAGTATGCCAGCTTTTTCACCATGGTTAGGTCTGGGGGCATGTACAAAGCAGTGGGAGAAGGGAAATGGGAGTGTCAATTTTTGTAGCCATGTTTCCCGTTAGAAGGGTAAAAAATTGAAGTCAGGGGGTGGGTCAAAGGGAAAGTTTTTTTTGTGAAAGTACCCCTAAAAAACCGGAAATGGCAAGGGGAAAGGGATTACAAAATGTGTTTGTTAAAAGGGCCCTCCTTTTTGCCCCTGCCCAAGTTTTTTTTTTTCATGTTTCCTTTTCAGCCAAATTGAACTGGTAGACATCTTGGGGCTGCACAAAATTGGGAAAATTTGTTTTTCCCTTTTTGTCCCCACACAACGAATTCCCCGAACCCCAAAAATTTTTTTTTTTTCATCAATTTTTTTTTATTAAAAAAATTGGGAAATTTTTTTGATAAAAAAAAATGTCACATGTATTCAAAGTGGGTTTTGGGCCCAAATTGGAATTTTTTTTTTTTGGGGGTTTTCCCCTATGTTCTAAAAATAAGGGGAAAAAATTATTAGAGAGTACATCTTGTCCCGCAAAATAAAAGCCCTCTTATGCCTAGGTAGGTGTAAAAATAAAAAAGTTAAGACCTTGGGAAGGCGTGGAGGAAAAAACTAACGTGTCAACCAAAAGAAATGGGGTAATGGGTTAAACAACATTGCTAACTGTAGACAGTACCGACAGGCAGGTGTTTAAACAGAAATACTTTTAAGTAAATGAACAGATGTTGTCAGGGGAGGCCCGTTCTCCGCCTTTAGGGGGCAACAATCGCAGCACTGATTTGCGACCCCAAAACCGGGTAACCCGTCTGCTGGGTCGTGAGGCCCAACCACTTTTGGCCCGGGGGCGTTTTCGCACCAGCCAATGGGAGACCCCCGGGGGCCCTCCAGTCACTGCTGGGCAGTTTTTGGGGAATCACATTTAAACTTTCCCCCAGGCTGAGTGCAAATGCCCAAGATATTCGCCTGGGTGCCTTTTTGGGTTTCTTGTCCTTAATTTTTGGTTTGGGTTTTCCGTGTACCAGACCCCGACTTTTTTTCCTGACCCCGTCCCTTTCATTTTGATTTTGTACCTCGCTCCTGTTTTGTTTGAAACCTTTTGCTTGTCCCAAACGTTTTCTCTCTGGTTTCGGGTTTTTGGGTTTGGGATTCCGATTTGGAATTGACCCCCGGGCGGGGCTGACCTTTTTTCCCCGTTCCCCAACACTCAAACAGCAAAAGGGTCTGTCACCCCAAATTTTGGATCTGGTGCCAAAGGGAAGCACCCAAGTAGGGAGGGACAGTGGGCGGGTTTTTCCCGTCAGGGCTCACGCAAACCCCCCTTTACGGAAAAGATGTTGCTGAATTTTCAGGGGTCCCCCCCCCAAAAAGGCAAATTTTCTTTTAAAATTTTCTTAAAAAATTTTTTTAGGTTAAAAAAAGCCCCCCTAAGCCCAAAAGGAAAAACATGCAGTCAGCACCATGCTGTTCACTTACTGAAGAGTGAATAACACGTCCCTTTCCCAAGTTTCCCCCAGCTCACTGGGGGACACTCCCAAAACAGGGGGGGTTTACTGGGTTATTTTTTACTTTATCTTGGTAGAAATAATAATAATTAAAAAAAAAAAAAACTGGAGAAAATGTTTTAATTTTAACTTGTGTGTATAACTTTCCATTTAACCTTTTAAAAATGCCTTTAAACCCTAAAAATACAGTCAGTAACTTGCCCATCCCCTAATAATAATTACTTGACTTTGCTTGGACATAGTTTCATAAAACATAGGTGGTAAAGAGATCTGAAAAAATAAAACAATCTGTTAAACATATTGTCACGTGAAAATGAAAAATACATGCAAAAAAATAGCAACATTATATAGAAAATGTGCTGATACATCATGCATGTTAATATACAAAGGTGATAACATTTATTATTTAATATAAATTATTATATACATCCAATAAACATATTTTGACAAAAAGGTAATTTTTGGGTTGTTGAAACCAACTGGTACATACATTTTCATCTTCATTATGACTGTGTAAGATTTACAATAATATTTTACCTCGTTGACAGAACTGAAGGCTATGCACAATGTTAACAAATCATGTATTACTTCAGATCGAAATAAAATGAATTATTTTCAGACTGAATATAGAGTAGCAGTCTAAAAATTATTCAAAGGTGCTATACAGCATATACTTTGTATTTGGGAAATGCATCATGCTCCAGACTTAATGCCAGAAATGAACAAGCATCTGCATGTAACCTTGGAGGTAGACTTTTTTTTTTTTTTTTTTATAAATATTCAGTTATGTATTAGGTTGAAGGAAAACTATGTAATCTGTGTTTTTTAGGTTTATTTATTTTTCTAATTAATTACAATGTACATTCACACAAACACACACAGAGTGTGAATAGTTATTTCTGCTGCACTGCATTGAATTGTACATCATAAGGTGCTCTGTTATGAGTTAGGAGCTGAAATTACATTCAAGTGGATGATTTTTCAGTATTGTGAAATCTCTAAAAATAAAAAGAGATAAACATCGCATTTCACTCTTTATCTGTCTCTCACAGTAAAGTTTCTACTTCAGTATTAACTGAGAATAAAAAAACAATACAGTACAACTTCTTGAAGCTAGAGTAATATAAACAGGTTGTAGAAATGTGTGGGGTAAATGTTTTTTGTATATTTTTATACCAAACTTGAAACCATAAATAAGGGGTATTCTAATTTAATTGATTAGCTTTAAAGCATAGGGAAAAAAAAAAAAAAAGGCTATTACCAAAAACACAAGCTCCCCCAGGTTATCAACCACCTGTCTCTCTCTAGAAGTGGCTGGGATGGTGATGTCACTCTCTGCTGTGTCTTATTAGCAGGATGTGGCTTGTTTATCTTTCTGAGTAAAAAACTTTAATCAATTACAGCTCTGTACCCTTGTTCCCTATTGTTACAATCCTTCAGTACCTAATGTGCTCAGCTAGGAACAGCAGAGCTGAAATGTCCATCAATGCTGTAGAACCATCTACAGCTTTAACAAAAAGTAGGAACCTGAAGTTGGCTGTGAAGAGCTGATTATGTGAAACAACCATATGAAAAAAAACCTTTAGCAAGCACTGGGATTCAAAATTTTAACAAACGTCCTGTTTGCTTTAATCTGTGTCCAAGGTTCCTGCAAGTTATCTCTAAACCAATAGTGAAATAAAACAACATTTGTCATATAATATAAATTAACACTATGTATATTATTCTTGTGCTAAGATCATAAAAACAAGTCAGGATGTTATTAAACCAAGTTCAGTTACTTAACAAGTCACTTGAACCAAAATTATTGTATATTTGTACTGCGAGGACCAGAATCAAGTTAGCCGAAATCAGAGCAAAGTTTTTTAAACTTTTACTGCACGGCTTTGACCTTTACTATAAAACTTTCTTTTATAAAGTTTCGGTAATTCTTTTAATATTTTTTTTTTCGCGCTTGAAAAAGAGGGAAAAACACGTTTTTGTATCCCGATCATCTGAGAGCCAAACCTTTTTCCTTTTTTAGTTGTGCATGGGGTTTATTGTTTTTGGGATGAATTGACATTTTCATTGTTAAAATTTTGTGGGACACATCACTTTTGATCAGCTTTTGGGAAGCAGGATGAAGAAAATACAGCAATCTTGGTAATGTTTTCTATTTTTATTTTTAGTTGATTGACTGAGCAAGATAAATGGCATGTTTTCATCACGTCGTAGTAGGGCGATATTATTACAGTAATACTCAATTTATATAGGTTTTTTTTTTTTCTTCGTAGCACCTTTTAAAAAGTTCGTTTTTGTTATGTAATTGTACGTAATTTTTTGCTCTTGCTATGTCTTAGTTAGCCATTTCTCTTTTTTTTTTTCTGTCTCATGGTGCTATAGTAGCGGGTTGGTTTTTGTGCAATGAGGTAATGCTTTCATTAGTACCACTAGGCATTTGTAAGACTTTTTCGCATTTTATCCCATTATATGTGTAGTGGGATGAACAAAAATTTATTTTATTATGCCATTTGTTTTTTATTGCAGGTTAATTAACATGAAATATTTATGGACTAAGGCACTAGGCATGTGGCAATACAAAATATGTGTAAATTTTATAATTTTTTTGTGGGTGATTGGTATTTGTAATGGGAAACGGACAGGGTATTTAATTTATTTTTTGTGGGTTTTTTTACTGTACTTTTTATTTTTTCTTATATTGTTCCCCATAGGTGGAATAGATCATCTATACGTTGAATGCTGTTGCTACCAAGACCAAAGCAGTACATAATTGTACTGTTATGTGCTGTAGTAACTAGCAATCACCATGCCCTTAGGTATGGCCAGGCCTTTTGACACCACAGCGTAAGAAATACAGACCTTTAAACAGTGAAATACTTATAAAATAGTATATTCCAATATAACATATTTATTTAAAAAAATTAATTTGTATAATTAAAGATGGAGACTTTTGTGTGAGAATGGTGTCTGTTTGGACTGGTTTATCAAGGTCTTGGAAGGCAACAGATTTCATTCTGGTGCTAATTTGGACAGAAACAATATGTAACTGATAAGGTATCTAGAACCAGCCTTCTTGATATGAGAGTGGGATGTGCTATTACAAGAGTTCAATGTGATTATTAAAAAATGGTGGTAGAGCTGAAGTGGCAGGCTTCATGTGGCGAGGCTTGAGGTCTAAGATTGGCTATAAAAGGCATAAGTAATGGCCAGCAAACTGGGGTAAGCTCTTGCTTGGAGGAAGGAGACCACACTAGGTGGAACCCTTTGGAAAGGCACACTTATGGGGAGCACTGCCTGGAAAAAGTCCTAAGTGTATGAAGACCTTGGATGGTAATATAGCATTGTTGTATGAATTGTAACTGTTATTGTTATTACTTGTTTAACCCCTTACCGCCGGAGCCAGTTTTGGCCTCTCCTGACTGAGCACCCTATTTTTGAAAATCTGTCGATGGTGTGCACTTCTATGTGAGAATAACGTTTTGGATACACTCTTAACCTATCCATGTGTGTTCAGAGGCGAACTGTTTTCTCGTGCTGTCACATTCGTGCATATAAGTTAGTAAAGAAATTCTTGGTCCAAAAAATGATTGTTTATTGTGAAAATATCAAATTATGGGCGGAAAAATGTGAATTAATTTACCAATTTCAAAACTTCAAAAATTTCTGCAATGTACTGACAAGATAGTTAATTCCAATCTAAAATGTTTTATAACTAGCATCTACATATGTCGCCTGCTGTAGTTTGGCATCATTTTTTTAAATGTCATTTTTTTTTCGTTTTACGACTTTAGGGGGCTTATAAATTTAGTAGTTAATTTTAAAATTTTCAAGAAAATTTGCAAATATACTATTTTTAGGGACCACCAGTTCCAGTTCTAACGTGCTTGATTGAACTGTATGTTAGATACCCCCTTAAAATGACCTCATAAGACTACTACCCACCCAGCGAAAGTAGTCAACAACAGCATTTAGAATAGTTATCAAACCATTAGGTGTTTCACAGAAATCTAGATCGCAAAGTGGAAAGTGAAATTTCAAATTTCACTTTTTTTTTGCAGTTTTTCAATTAATTTATGCATTAGTTTCAAGACTTACGGTAAATGTGATCAGGGAAATTGCCAATATTGTAATTTTTGATTACCCAGATTCTGCCGTTTGTCAGAGATATTCCCATATGTGGCCACTAGTGCTTTATGTTGGAGTCTCAACCAAAGCCCCAGAAGTTAGGAAGGACGCTCCTACTGGGACTCCTGGGGCCTCATTTTCATTACAATTTTATTTAGGGGCCTTTTCAGGTTCTGCGGACACCCTAAGGTTCCAAAACGTAATTAATACCCCTAAAAAGGACCCTTATTGGAAACTACACCACTTAAGGAATATATCCAGGCTGCCAGCTGAGTATATCGACCCCACAGGCGTTTCACAAAAATTTTTTTAGCGTTCGGCTCCTGAAAAATTAAAGAAAAATATATATTTCTTTCCCAATAACGCTGGCAATTTTAGAACCTGAGAAGTTTAATTTTTACCAAGGGAATCTTGTGAAAAAAAAGCCCCAAAAATTTTGTTTGACGCAATTTCTTCCAAGTTCGGCAATACGGCCTACATGTGGGATGGTCCTTGTAATCTGCTGTTTGTGCGCATGGCAGGGGCGGTACAAGGGAGGAGATGTTATTCTGGCTTTGTATGGCGCGACAGCTATTGGGCTGGGGCAATGTCGCATCTCCAAAGCCCAAAGTCCTAAAACAGGGGAAACACCTCCAGAAGTGCGTGCTCTCATTGTTGGGTTTAACGCCCCTCAGGGAATTCACCTAGGTCGCTATTTGCATTTTGTGGCCGCCCACAGGTGTTCCGTTAGGTTTTTTTTTTAGCATTGGGCCAAGGAAATGGACGGGGGGAAACGCTGTTCCGCCATAGTTTTGAGTTCATGTTTTTTCAGTATTTGCCATTCAGGGCGATAAAAATGACGCAGGATACTTTACGTATGGGCGGTCGGTCTCACTATTACATTTTGATATAATTTTTATATATGTTTTTTATTGTTTTTATTACTTTTAACAATGAAGCGTGGTTTTTATAAACAAAGTTGCGTTTTTTTAAGTGTCGTATTCTGACAGCCAATAGCTTTCTTAATTGTTTTGGCACTATGGAGCTGCTGTGGGCTTGTTTTTTTATCTAGAGATGAGTTGATGTTTTTATTGATTACCAATTACGGGGGGAATATGATGACTTTGATCACTTTTTTTAAGGTTTGTGAGGCATTTTGATACAAAATACACAGCATATCCTGCGTAGTGTTTTTTTTTATTTTTTTACAGCGGTCACTGTGGGGTGATAAATGACATGTCTAGTTTACTCAGCTCGGTTTGGATACGATTACAGCGATACCACATTTGTATATCTATTTGTTTAATGTTTTACTGCTTTTACACATTAAAACATTATTTGAAAAGGAAATCTCACGTCTTTTTGCCAATCACCGCAGTCTAGGTGAGCATAACTTTTTTATGTTTCTGTTTATGGAGAGCTGTATAGGTACTTTTTTTTTGAACGGGGATGAGTGACGGTCTTTGTTTGTATTGTATATTTGGGGGGACAAGACTTTTATGGATCGCTGTTTAAATCTGCTTTTTGGAAGGTAGGGTGAAGAAATACCGGCAATCCTAGCAGTGTTTTTTATGTGATTTATTTTTAATAGCGTTCACCGGGCAGTATCCGCGCTGACAAGTTAGTTTACTCGGTGGGTTTGAGCACGATTACGGGTGATGCACCCAATTTATGTAGTTTTTTTATTTGAAAGCACAATTTCGCTTTGAAAAAAATAAGTGTTTTATTCGGTGTAAACAAATATTTATGTCATCCGACGATGTCGCTCTATTGCCATTTCTTTGTAATCTTTTCCGTATACAGAGCTGTGAATGACTTTTTTTTTCGCGGGATGATAAACTGAGTTTTTCTTTTTAATTGCGGCATCACTTTTTGACTGTTGATTGAGTTTTTGATTTACTTTTTACTCCATTTATGTGATGCAGGGTGAACAAAAAATCGATATCTGATGACTGTTTTTGGGGGTGGGTTATGTCTTTTTTACGGCGTTTCACCGTACGGGGTTAATACTCGACTGATTTATAGGGTGGTGTCGCTACGCACGCGGCGGATTCAAAATATGGGTACTTTATTTATTTGTTTGAATCTTCTTTTAGGGCGCACGAGATTGGCGTTTGTAATAGGGGAAAAGGGCGGCTTTGTAGGGTTGTTTTTATTTGATTTTTTTTGTGTTTGTGTTTTCTTTTTTAACACTTTTTTTTTAACGTATTTCATAGCTTTTTTTCTACTACTGGTCCCCCCCAGCAGGGGGGGGATGGGGAATTGCCCTTGATAAACGATCGTTAGAATGTCCTATTCATTGGCAATAGGAAGATCAGCATAGACAGCTTTTTGCTGTATACTGGTCTCACATGGCAACTGGTCTGTCACGCTGCCCACAATGCCTCATCTGTGGGCATCGTGACGCGTCACAAGACAACACGGATGCTGTCCATTCAGCGTCCCCCGGGGGCTGTCGGGTTGGAGACGTGTACCGGCGTTCTAGCGCCGGTAGCTGCGCCGTGACTCTCGACGGGCCGAGCTGGAAGCTCATCTGCACGACGCAGTAGCGCCTGCGATGTTCGCGACACGATGTCGCGACATCGGGGGGGTTAATCCCCCGCGGCCGAGCTCAATCCGGCGTGGGAGGGGGGATGCAGGCATTGATGCCAGCTGGTAATATACCGCTCGGTTCACATGCCGCGCGATTCTTGCGAGCTCCGCTTGTGAGCGCGCAGATCAGCTTGACGTACCATTACTGGCACATTTGCCGGGAACCCCTACCCGACAATTGACGTATGAGTAGACAATATGTCGGTAAGGGGTTAAGTGCTTTATGTAATATTTGTTGTTTACTTTCTGTTCCTTTTTCATATAATTTAGTAATATAAAATCAATCTCACGTGTTACACAATATACTCTTTGTAAACACCCACTTTTGTGTCTCATTTATTGCACCTAACCTTTGAAAACCCAAGGTGGATTATTTATAGAGATGGGCGAATTGATTCTAACGAAGTGGACTTCGTTTAGAATTTCAGGAAAACTTCGGTTCTGAACGAAGTCGAAGTTTGGGGTACTTCAGGGCTGGTTGTGACTCGAAGTGCTCTGCTCTTTTGATTGATAATCTCAATGCCTTCCGCGAAGCAAATGGGCGTTACATGGGCGAGAAAGCAATCTGGGAGCGCTAAGAAGGGCATGTAGCCGCATGATAATGTGCAGAGGGATGAAGCCAAGTCAGAACGAAGCGGTATTCTGTGACGTCACCGCATATATATAGTCCGGGCACGCCGCTGGGACGCTACACTCCTCTCGACTGTACTGATTGTAGGACTGGTGCTGCCGCGGCCTGCTTGTAAATAGCTCTGACAGAACGAATCTGATTTTTATACAGCGGATTATTGGGGGGTCGTCTCAGCCTTGTCTCTTCGAGACTTTGCTTATCTTAACGTTCTATTTCTGATTTTTTGGGGTATGGGATCTGAAGTCACGTGTGAGATCCAGTGCAGCTGCAGCCGGGTTGTACATTTTTCATTGCTATTCCTCACAGCACACATTGAATATAAAGGGGGATCTAAGTTGTTCCTGTTGTATTCATTTAAAGAAACTGCATTTTTAAATGAAAATAATTCATTTTTTGGCTGCTCAAATTTTTTTTGCGCAATTTACATCAAGGGGGTTTTTAAGCGTTGTTCTGCTGTTGGGTGGGCTAAAAAAACCCTCTTTTTATGCCCCAAAAAAGACATTTTTCCTGTGCATAATTCACAAGCGAAGGTTAATTAAAAATTTTTTTTCTTGTTGTGTTTTCGTAAAAAAAACCCCCATTGTAACAGGCCCACAAATCTTTTTTTGTGGTTGCTCAATTGTTTGGGAAATTTACATCCGGGGGGTTAATTAAGCATTGTTTTCTGCTGTGGTGACAAAATAAACCGTTTTACTGCCAAAAAGAATTTTTCCCGTAGCAAATTACAAGCGAAAAGGGTTTAAATTTAAAAATTTTTTTTCTTGTTGTGTAGCGTTTAAAAAAAAAACCCATTGTAACACGCTACAAAAACCGTGGGTTTTTTGTTTGCTCAATTTTTTGGGCAATTTCATCCCGGGGGTTTAATTAAGCGTTGTTTTTCTGCGTGGTGACTAAATAAACTGTTTTCCCGCCAAAAAAAAACATTTTTTTCCCGTAGCAAATCAAGTGAGGTTTTTTTCAATTTTTTTCTCTTGTTGTGTGCATAAAAAAACCGCCATTGTAACCGGTAAAAAGCTTGTAGTTTTTTTTGCTCATTTTTTGCGCAATTTACATCCCGGGGTTATTAAGCGTTGTTCTGCGTTGTACCCGTAAAAAGAAACTTTTTTTTCACCCCCAAGAAAATTTCTGTAGCATAATTTTTTCCGAAGGGTTAAAATTAAGCCTGTTTTTGCTTTTATATTCGTAAAAATAACAGGTTTTTTAAACGGCCATAAAGCAATTTTCCCGGCCCCTTTGTGGAGGCATTTATCAAGGGTTACCAAAACTTTTTAGTGGTTTTTTGGAGTCAAATTTCAGGGTGGTATTTTTTTATATACAGTTCTTATCAAACAGTGTTGAAATTTTAAAAAACAGATGTCAGACGAGGGTGGCAGGTTTCACATGCGAGTGGGGAGTACAAACATTCCCGGAAAGGCCCCGGGGCGCAAAACCCAGCAAGGGGATGTTGCGCAGGGGTCACTTGGTGAAACCACGTGTCGCTGTCACTAGCGGCCGGTTTTCTGAAGAAAAACCAAAGGGTTCTTGATTTGGGTTGACAAATTCATCCCCTTCTCCCGTGACATTGACAACCCAGCCAAGAGTGGGGGGGGGACGTCAGACACAACCCTTTGTTGGCATGGCCGGGGGGGTCAGCGGCCCCTCAGCCCTCCTCAACCCCGCCTCTGTCCCATCCCCGGGTTCCCCCAGCCAGAGTCTACTTTGTGGTCTGGGTCAGCGCCACTTATGCGAGGTTTAACAATTTGAGGGGGCAGTCAGCAGCTATTGGCAGGGGAAGAAAGGGGGGCCCCAATATCCCGCTTTTCAGTTGGCGGCAAGTAGTGTGGAGGGGGAGGGAGGTCATGTTGTGAGGGGTGCCTCTGCTTCCAAGACCGGTGTGAGGAACAGGGGACGATGAAAACAAATAGATGAGAGTAGCCCCCCCTGCACTTGGGAGCCGGGTGAGGAAGGGGCTTCTTCGGTCGGGAAAAGAGGGGTCAGCTTGCGGTAAGGAGCGGTCCACCCGCAAGTGGGTTGTGTGGCCGTGGTCAGGCAGGGGTAGCAGAGTTTGAGGTCGGGAGCCAAGCGGCCACGGGTAAAAAAAATCCGTTGCAGGCCAAGAAATTTAGCGGAAAGGGGGGGTCAGCAAAGGCAAACGGGGGTATGTCACTCAGTGCGGAGCATTGGCGTAAAATCCGATACTCGGGGTGTGGAATACTTTGAAGACCCCCGGGAGCGAATATGGATTAGTTAGAATCTGTGGGCAGAAAGTGAAGCGTGGCCCCAAGGAGCTAATGTAGGCCCCCGGGCCCCTGCATTCCCCACATGCGGTCCCCATCGGTGGCGGGGGAAACGTGGTCAATGTGGTGGTCCACCCTCCCGCCGCGAAAACAGAGCAGCAGCACCGTGGCCGCATGCCTTTTGAGCCGTCAAGGCTTCCACCTCTGCAGAAGGGATTGTTTCTCTTTGAAATCTTCCCGGTCCAGTGCCCCCTGCTCCTCGTTATCGGGCGCCGCAGTATTCAGGAGGCGATTGCAAAAAAAAAACGTATGCGCCCAAACCATCCTAAGGTGCAGAGCTGACCGTGCTCCGTCCAAGTTGTTGGGATGCAGTCCTTCCCTTTCCAAAAAAGGTGGAACCCACATGTTCGGAAATTAAAGGCTTGTGCCGAGTCGAGATGGAGAGTTCCAAACCCTAATTTTTTTTTCCAAAAAAGGGAGTTTTCCCGGCACTTATAAAAAGTAGAAAGAAGGTGGGTTTAGTCTTGGCTTATCGGTTTGTTCAAAAGGGGCCGGCGCGTGGAATCTTGAGCTGTAACTACGGCAGGGCCAGTACATGCCCTTTTCGGGCCAATGGGGAATGTGTTCTGCCCCGGCACCAAAAACTTGGACAGGAGACGGCGTCTCTCCCTTCCCGTTGTCCAAAACTGCGGCTCCTGCGCCCAAAGTTCCCCCCCTCTCCCCCACCCCACCATCTCGCCTCCAAAAGTATGCTCCCTATACCCCATGTGTAGGGCACACGGGGGGTCACGGTTCTACACCCCGGCTTGCCCCGGCGAACAAAATCACACAGGGGAAAGAATGTCCGCGTATGCGCAAGAAATTTTATGTGCGCTTTTCCGCGCCAACTGCAAATCGGAACCATGGGACGGGGGAAAGGGAGTAAATGGGGTCCGCCTGCAGGGGGGGGTGATCCATGTGCCCTGATGGGCCCCGGGGTTCAAATTTGGGTTTTTTGAAAAGGTTCCCGAAGTCTTCCAGTCTTCAGAACTTTTGAAAATTTTGGCCAGGAAAAAGTGCATGCACTTCATCATTACTCAAAGCAGGAAACCCCCCCTCGAGTTGCAGCGGCAGAAAGGCCTCCCCCAAACACTCTGTACGATGTTTCCAACCCCCTTTATTCCGCCTGCTTTTTGGACCCACTGTTTGAACAGAGAAAGGCCTTAACGATTTTTTTTGATGATCCAGGCAACAGGAGTACTTCCCTGTGTAACTTTGAGTAGCCAGTGGCAGCTATGGGACCCTCCCTTTGTTGAGGCCCTTCGGGAGGCCCCCCTTATTTGTCATGCCAGGGGACTACGGGATGAATAACTCATTTCCCCTGCTTCATGTCCCGGAAAGATTCTGAAAAATCTGTTGGGCAGGGGGAAATGGGATGTGGGACACATCTCGTGGCCACATGAGTCCGGGGGGGACTGAAATGGAGGGGGGAGTGGATTTTCTACCCGAGACAGGAGGGGAGCAGGAGCACTGGAGGAGGGAGTGGAGATGAGGAAGACGAGGAGAGCGCCAAAACACCCTGGGGTATCAGTGGGAGGGGGGAGGGGGCCCCCCGGATCCTTGTGAGATGGGGCCCACAGCATCTTTTTGCCTGGCAAAAATAGTGACAGCCAATAGTCAACATTCGGCAAAAAGGGGGGGACTTCTGGGTCTCCACCCTATTGGGCCCCCGTACAGGTCCAAATGGGAACCTTTTTCCCAGTTGGAAGGGGGCAAACTCAAAATTTTTATAGGGGAAATCCTCCTTAGTCAGTTGGGGCCCCCTGTTGTGCGGATCGTCCCTCCTCTGACAGGGTTTACCCGGGGGGTCTTCCGCGCTCACTACTACGGCGGTGCTGGGGGAAGGGGGGGGTAGGGAAAAATACCCTATCACGCAAACCCAAATTGGATCACTGTGAGAGCTTTCCCTTTACCCACCCTAGTAGGGGGGCAGTCGCCAGCAGCAGCGCGGATGGGCGACCCGAACCAAAAGGATGTGGGCCCACTTGGGCGCACTCTGCCCCCCGTTAGAGATCCGCTGGCTCTGGGCAGCCAAAATGGATGTGTGGCCGCAACTTTCCCAG